>PVIY010008647.1:0-23464 GCA_004026745.1 Myrmecophaga tridactyla | reverse complement strand
AAGACTGCTCTAAATGACACCTCATATTCCTAACGTAGTGTTTAGAAGGAGACTGATTCTCACCATTTTCCAGTCCTGGGGTTGGCTGTCTCCAGGCAAATAAAAATCAACTTTGCATACTCCATTTCGGCTTTGTAACCAGTCGATGCTATCTGACATCTAGAAGCAGAAAAAATTAGAAAGGCAGGTTATATGAAAGTAAGGAGAAACAAGGAGAAATAGGACAGGCTGAGGTGTGGAATATAGTATGAAGCTTTCAGGTATAGTCCCAAGAGCTACTTCGCACCTACTTAACTCTGGATATCTGCATCCTCAGCTCGCAGCTGTAGGAAGAGTTCTTAAACATATATGTATCTCTAGTGTCTAGGCTAGTGCCTGAGATATGATATAGGTCTTTATAAATATTTGCTACATGAATGAACATAAGCAGCCATGCACTGCTCTATGTGTCCTTGGTTGGCAGCCCCCTACACCTTGAATTTTCAATTCACTCAAAGCTCAACATGATAAAAATAGAACTAATTTACTTCTCCCTTGCCAACTTATTTTTTAAGTAATATATGCTGTATTTTAAAATTAATTTCTAGAATGGTAATTAATATTTTAAAATCTCACCTTATATGTGAGGCTAAAGCAAAAAATGTTTATTTGGCACAAAATTTATATTTTGACTAGTGCATTTCCTAATATAACTTATGTAGATAGTTTTATTGAACACCATAAGTACTTGGAATCTCAGGTAGGACATGAGATTTTGTTGGTTTGTCCAGAGTGATGCCCTGATGAATCCCAGCGTGATTTGATCAGTGAGTGGAAAAGCATTTGGAAAGTTCCCTTCGGGGAATGGGGAGAATGGGGAGAAATTCAACTTCCCCAAGATGAATTCTTGATATTCTCACAAGCAGTGAGGACAACCAAAGCTGTAGGCTGAGCCCCAAGTCTTGGGGTTCGTTCATATGAAACTTAGCCCCACAAAGGATAGGTCAAGTCTACTTAAAATTTAGGCCTAAGAGTCACCCCCAAGAGAGCCTCTTTTGTTGCTCAGATGTGGCCTCTCTCTCCAGCCAACACAACAAGCAATTTCACCACCCTCCCCTGGCTACTTGGGACATGACTCCCAGGGGTGTGGACCTTCCTGGCAACGTGGGACAGAAATCCTAGAATGAGCTGAGACTCAGCATCAACGGATTGAGAAAAACCCTAGAATGAGCTGAGACTCAGCATCAGGGGATTGAGAGGATCTTCTCAACCAAAAGGGGGAAGAGTGAAATGAGACAAAGTGTCAACGGCTGAGAGATTCCTAAAAGAGTCGAGAGGTTATCCTGGAGGTTATTCTTATGCATTAAATAGATATCACCTTGTTATCCAAGATGTAATGGAGAGGCTGGAGGGAACTGCCTGAAAATGTAGAGCTGTGTTCTAATAGCCATGTTTCTTGATGATAATTGTATAATGATATAGCTTTCACAGTGTGACTGTGTGATTGTGAAAACCTTGTGTCTGATGCTCCTTTTATCTACCTTGTCAACAGATGAGTAGAACATATGGAATAAAAATAAATAATATGCAGACAAATGTTAAAATAAATTTAGTTTGAAATGCTAATGAAAGCGAGGGCTAAGGGGTATGGTATGTATAATCTTTTTTTTCTGTTTTTGTTTTATTTCTTTTTCTGTTGTCCTTTTATTTCTTTTTCTGAATTGATGCAAATGTTCTAAGAAATGATGAATATGCAACTAAGTGATGATATTGTGAATTACTGATTATATATGTTAATGTTTTAGTTCGTTTGTATAATTTTTTTAATTAATAAATTTTTAAAAAAGTTAATTTCTAGAGCACCTGCTTATTCGGTTAGCAATTAATCAAGAAGGTCTTCCATAAGGCTAATCCTTCCTCCACTTATCCAAGGTTCTTGGGGAATTCTCAGTTCCCATGATTCAGACAAACTTCCAGATAACAAGAGGAGAGAGAAATCATATGCACCAATGGGTTTTTGTCCATGGATGCAGCAAGGCCCTTTCCTATAAGGAGTCTTTCACAGCCTTCCCAACACTTTGCTACATTCCCTAACACTACTTATTCTCAGTAAGTGGCACCACAATCTACCTGGTCTTGTAAGCCACAAAGATAGGATTCATTTTAGTTCTTCTTCTACCCCACGCTTTTCTCTAGTGACTCCTTTCTCTCTTTCCCATTCATAACCATATTTTTCTTGAAAGAATTGCCTGTAATTGCTGCTTTCATTGTTTCAATTTACCACTAAGTATCACAGCCCCTATTCCACATATTCCTTTGACTTTGGCTTCACTCTTGTTCACTTTTCATGGTATTGCATCTTACTCAGGAGTCTCTGAAAACTTGGTCAACTATCATGATGACTGGAGATTCTAACTTATTTGCCTGTGAATAAACCACAAATATGAGAAGCTTCTTTTCTCACGCCTGGTTTCCATTTTGAAATTTCCCTTCTTTCATTATGAACTTTGCTCAAATTTATACTTCTCAATAAGTAAGGTAGAATAAGATGGCCACATTTTCCTCTCTAATGTCCCTGAAAGTGTTTGTGAAATAGATATATAGTCCATATTTTGATTCCAACAAAGTACTGTTTTAAAATTCTGTCACAATAAAGTATAAAACCATACCCTAATTTTTACAGTACAACTTTAAAATAATTGCTTGAAATAAGTACAGCATTATTTGTGGTCAAACATCTGCTAAGCTGAAATATTTGTTTTAAAGAATTTGGGGCTATAGTAGAGGTAGATACACTCCTTCAAAATAAAACCAACACAAATCAGACTGATTAAACACATGATTTTAAAGTATATATAGATGGGTATATTGTTTCTGTTATACAAAATATTACATATAACCATTTGTGTTGGATTGAAATTGCTGTGTACTCCAGAAAAGCCATTTTCTTTCAAACCTGATAGAATCTTGTGGGACCAGATCTATTGTTTAGGGTGGAACCTTTGATTAGATCGTTTCCATGAAGACTGACCCACTCAGTTGTGGATGTGGCCTTTGACTCGATTACTTTCATGGAGATGTGATGCACCCAATTGTTGGTGTGACCTTTGATTAGGAGGGGGTGTGACTCTGATCATTTAAAGTCAGTCTTGATTAGTTTACTGAGTCCTTTAAAGGGGGAAACATTTTGGAGAAATCTCAAACACAGATGCAAACCCAGACGTTTGGAAATGCAGAAGCCCCAGGAGATGCCAGTACCTGAGGGAGCCAACAGAAGCTAGACAGGAACCAGAAGGAACATAGATGCAGACATTTGGAGATGCTTGGAGTGCTGATGGAGATGCTTGGGGTCCCGGCAGAGAGAGCAGATGCCTAGACACAGATATTTGGAGAGGCACAGCCCAGCGGACATTGCTATGTGCCTTTCCATGAGATGCTAAGCAAGCCAGAAGCCAGAAGAATTCACAGGGGCTGAGAGAGCCATTTGAAACCAGAAGCCAGGAGAGGAAGCAGAAGCCAGCCATGTGTTCCCATGTGACAGACATGGGCCTTTCTTGAGTCAAGGTATTTTACTCTGGATGCCTTAGTTTAGACATTTTTATGACCTTAGAACTATAAACTTACAACTTAATGAAGCCCCTTTATAACAGCCAACCCATTTCTGGTATGCTGCATTTCAGCAACATTTGCAAACTAAAACACTATTAAAAAGAAAAGTTTTTTCAAGTGCTACTTATTCTTCACTCTCACAAGGATTTGTGCTCATTTTCACAGTCCAATTACTAACTCAGATTACTGAGCCACAGAAACAGTTCCTTTTATTCTTCCCAATACATAATAACATACCATAATACAATAGATTCCTTGGGTTAGCAGTGAATTCTCCACCTTTATTATACCTTTAGATCACCCAGAGAATTGTAAAAAAATACTGACTCTGAGTTACCCACCCCTAGAAAATCTTATCTCAACTTTTAGGGGTGGGGGTGGGGTGAGCTTCGGTATTGACTTTCTTAAAGTCTCCTAACTGATTCTAATGAACATTCAAAATAGAGAATCCCTGGGCCAGGGCTTATCTGGAGAGACCCTTTCCAAGAAAGACCAGTGAGCTCCAGAAAAATAATTATTTGCCCTATTATTTTATATTTTCCTAACCCTCTTTGTTATCTTATTTTAATGTTTTTGTTACTCTAATGAGTAAGTTGTTAAAGTCTAAGAAGTTTAAATTCACTTTCCTTTATCATCTCTCAGCATCTCACTGTTATACATAAATATTCTTATGTTTGCATCATTACCATGAAGATGGAAATAGATGGTATTATTATTTGATTAGAGAAGTGAGACAACTTGGAAGCAGGTTGTCCTAGACTGTTGACAGTACAAGAAAGAGTTAGAAATTTAGGCCTCCTATGCTCCAGTTTATATTTAATCCTGATGAATTTTTTTCTAATAGATAGCGACAAAATCAACCAGATATTCTGCCTTATTTAAGCTATATAACACAATTGAAAGTAAGATTGCAAATTAAGTACAAAAAGTAAGGAAATGAGGTGATAACTTACTTTTACTGAGGACAGGTTCTGAGATATGAGGAAAGTTCTTGATTAATCTGATGTTGTCTTCACTATCGCGAAGTTTACCTGCCCCTCCTTCCATGAAATATAAAGATTGTTCAATGGAAAGACACAAATAAAAATAACTTATTTTATATATGGATCCTGTTGCTCTCACCAAATAATAGTTTTGACTTATTATGGTTTTTCACATGTAGCATACAAGTGAAGAGCACAGAATGACATTCAAATTTCATAGAGGTCCAGATTTTATTCTTGTGTAGTTTGTTGATTCCCAGAAGGGTTCCACCTTTTGACCAATAATTTTTAAATATTTTTTATTATAAAATATAACATATATACAAAAAAGCAATAAACTTCAAAGTACCTTGTAACAAGTAGTTATAGAACAGATTTCAGAGTTTGGTATGGGTTAATGTTCCACAATTTTAGGTTTTTCCTTCTAGCTGCTCCAAAACACTGGAGACTAAAAGTGATATCGATATAATGATTCAGCAGTCATACTCATTTGTTAAATCCTATCTTCTCCATTACAACTCCTCCTTCTCCTTCAATCCTTCTCCCAATCTTTAGAAGGTATTTGAGCTATGCGCATTCTAAATTTTTCACGTTGGAAAGGGGAGTTGATAATATGGGATGGGGGGATGTAATTAGTTGATATTCTTGGAGAGGTTGGCCTCTCTGGGTTTCAAGACTTATGTGGCCTAGGAACCCATTTGAAGGTGATAGGTTTCTGGAAAGTAATCCTACTACATGAAACTTGTATAGAATCTGAGAACCCTAGGTTTTCTTTAGGGTTAGCAAGAATGGTTTTAGTGGGGATTGGCAAACTGTAGTAATTAGCAATATCTAACTGAAACTTGCTTGAGAGTCGCCTCTAGAATAGCCTTTCAACTCTATTTGAACTCTATCATCCACTGATACCTTACTTTGTTACATTTCTTTTCCCCTTTTGGTCTGGAAGGCATTGTAGATCCCACAGTGCCAGGGCCAGGCTGATCCCTGAGAGTTATGTCCCAATGTTCCCAGGGAGACTTTCATTCCTGGATGTCATATTCTACATGGTGGGAAGGGTAATGATTTTACTTGCAGAGTTGGGCTTAGAGATAGACCACAAGTGAGCAACAAAAGAGGTTTTCTGAAAGTAACTCTTAGGCATAACTATAGGTAAGCTTAGCTTCTCTTCTACAGAAATAAGATTTACAGAAGTAAGTCTCAAGATCAAGGGCTTGGTCTGGCCAATAATTTTTGTAAATGACAGTTGTTATTTTCCACTTTCAAATCATTGGTATATTAGTTTAACAATGTGAGGACGCTGAAAGTTTTTAGTCTAATCTCAATCTTGCTTGAATGGGACGTCAGAAGCAAAGTAGCTGGAGCAAGAAGAAAAGCCCCGAATTCATGAATCTCAAAGCACTTCGCAAGTGTTCATCTTTGAGGACTTGAAATACTCACCCTTATCTTTGAAAGGTATTCATAGTTAATGTTAAAACCTTTCTTCCAGATCAGTTATCTTCCTTATACTATCTCTACTAAGATTTCAAAAGAAGACATTAGGGCATTGTACACTTAGAATATTCATCCAGCTCCCTCCCCTCTCATCGTCTCTCTTTAAATCTCTCCCTTACTTCATATCCCAAGTCAAAGGTCACCCCATCCATGAAATATTTTCTAAATATCTGGGATTGCTCCCTCATCCAAGTTTTAATCAACTTTGCTCCAAACTTCAAATTCTATCCAGTATTTTAATTGATTGCCTGCTTTTCAGCTTTTATTAGATCATGAGGCAGAAGCATTTTACTATTTATCTTAGTATCCTTCATAGTAGCTAGTATCTTAAAACTGATGCTTAACTGTCTGTTGAAAGAATGAATATACAAACGCTGCTATTTCCAATTCCAGACAGTTCGATTTTTCTTTCTTAAACTGGAGAATTTGAAAACAACAAGAAATGGCCCATTCAAGTTTGCTACATCTAGGACTTCTCGAAGCTTGACTCCTTTGAGGGATAAGTTTACTTTAGCGCAGACACTTACCCAGTGATTTACTACCAGACCTTTCTATGCAATAATACAAATAAATCAGCATCCCCGAAGTGCTCTTAGACTCCTTTCACAAGCAGAATTTGCATTAGTAATCATACATAGCTGGCTGACACTTCCTGGTATTTTAACTTTATTTTCTATGTCCTCTGCATATTTGTCTGCACCCAAGACACTTGTTTTAGACCTTAAATCCCCTAAATTGTTCTGACTGATGGCATATATGAAAAGGTTCTTAAATTATTTTTGATGATCAACTATATAAAGAGTACTTAGATACTTTTTGAGGATAAAGATATTCAGAAGTCTAAATTAATGTAATGACTTCCCATAATGAAGTGGAAAAGAAGGAAAGTCCAAAGAATTTTATGGAGTCAATGAATGGATTAATAAATTTCTCGAATATAAGTCCAAAATTTGGTGAATAATATTCTGGAGTTAGGGTAAAAAATAAAAGGCAAAATGATGATTTATGTTATCTATTACATTTGGTGAGGAAAGAAAACTAACATCATATATGATGTAAAGATAAATGGACTTTAGAAACCATTTATTATAACACCCTCATTTTACATATAAGGAAATTGAGGTCCAGAAAGGGAATATTAGAACAATGGATCTATTTCTTAGGTAATTCCAACTCTGCAGTTGACATTCTGAAAGCTGTGGAATTTTCCCATGGCCGATAGAGGGATCCTGTGGCCAATAGAGCAAATACCTCTTTAAAATGTTCCTCAAAAAACCCAATATGTTATTAACTCAAACTGAGGAGGTATGCAAATCATGAATGGTAGCTTGACAGGGCATAAACAACACGGGGGTGTGGTCATGGTTGCTGAAGCCCAGACCATAGGCCAGACCATACCTCCCTATCAAGACATTTTTTCTCCCACATCCACCTTAAGCATCCTAACCTCAAGCAAAAGTGCAAGTTGCAGGCAGCACAAATGGAGATCTTGCAGGGTTGACATATCTGATTAGGAATTAGGGTTTCTTAAATTACCACTGCAAGCTTTCAACCAGGTTTTATTAATTTTAAAAGGGAAGAATATATTCTATTCTATTTACTCTTTTTCTCCCTCCTTTCCTTTCTATAAGTGCCTGACACAGTGTAGAAGCTCAATAAATTTGCTTATTACTGAAATCAGTTTTAATCAATTTTATTTGAATCAGAATTAGGGTTCTGTGTGCATGCATGCTGCACATATCTTTCTCTCTATGGCTCTATTTACTGTTGACCATTCCTTTCCCGTAGTAACAACTTCTTCCTCTAGAATCCCACTAATTCAGATACTTTCTCCACATAGCTGTTTATATACTGTTCTCTCCCAGTTCTGTTGTCTAGCCAAGGCTTCAGAAATATAAACAGAATGAAAGCGGTTGAGAATCAGAACTCAGAGCTATATAGATCTGATTTTGCTAGCAGAGCACTGGGAAAGGAAAGAACTTTGGAATAGCCAAATAATGAAGAGGAAAAGTCAGTAAGGTAATCAAGCTTCCCCTTTCATCATCAAATTAGGAAAAGAGTAAGATTCCTTATATCTAAAAGGATGGACAAGGGGATCTGATCAAATTTGCAGCAAAATAAAAACTTAGGTTTGGCTATAATGCTTTCCAGAGGACTCTAATGTAAATCAAAATAGACTGGGCAGAAAAAGGAGGCTGAGTTGAACATAAAAAACTTGCCCATCACTTGTGAGTGAATTCTCTCTTCTAACCACCAAGGACCAGAGAATGGACTACGTTTTTTCAATCCAGTGAGAACTCCTACCTCTGTAGCCCCAGCCTAGTGAACCACAGAAGACTCCAGAATATACTTTTAAAGTGAATGAAGATGCTGGGATGTTCTTCCTCAGCTCAAGATCTTGTTTCCTCCTTCAGCCTTCCATGTACCTACCCCTTGTTGGGACTGGAGAGTGACATCAGAATCACATCTGGTGATATCGCTGTCTCTATAGCAACAGGGTGAGGCTACCAGCAACTGAGTAGTCAAAGGATAAGGGGAGTGATGGTAAGGAAGACACTCCAAAGTTCTTCTGCTTAGTTTGGAAGGACTAGGCTTGCTTCAGATTAATTCTCTGTCTAATTTAGGTGGGGAATAAAGAAGGGGGAAATTTTGCCAATGGATTCTGCTTAAAACCACAGAGTAAGTATTATGTATTAACAAATCCAGATGGCTGCAGATGGAGAATAAGAAATAAAAGGAATTGAGGGTCTGCTTAAATTTCTTAAGCAAAGCTGATATGGAGTCACTTTATTTTGTGGGAAACCACCTGGACTCTATTTATAAGCATCTAATATATTGGAAAAAATAAATTTGGGGATATTTCGTCTAATCATCTCTGGGTTATAATTCCTCATAGGTGGGCAGAGGTACAGTAGCACTAATCCATCATCTGTAATAACTCAACCTGAGGAAATGTACTGAGATAAAGCAGACCAAGAGGCTTTTGGTTGAACCTCCTTCTAGGCTTGCGGATTTTATCCATAGTACGTTCTCTTTGAAAATGTTACCTTAGATATTTCTTTAATTAATGGCTAAATATAGGAGTAATACATAATTGTCATGAAGCAAAAGGAATTTCTGATCCAGGCCGTAAGACAGACTAAAACCTTAACTTGAATTTAAAAGTTACTGGTTTATTAGAGACTTCTTTCAAAAGATCAATGATCTTTTATATTAGATCTCACTTTTTTCTTTTCGCATTTAAAATATGGGAACTTGGTTTCTTGATCTCTTAAGGTCCTCCTTTCAGCGCTAACATTCTATGAACTTGATACTCCTGTGAATAGGATGGCGTGTACATACATGGAGCAGTTGGCAGTTGTCAAAACACCTTCACGTCAATTATGTCAGCTGATTCTCACAATAACCTGAAGGTTAAGCAGGCATTATTTTCCCTGTTAGTTGTGGAAGCTTGCCCAGGTCACAACTAGCAGTAACTGGTAGAACTGGAACTGTGTTTTTATACTCTAGGCATTAAGTCAGTGCTCTTTCAAATATATCATGCCATCCTCAAGCTAGTCTTGAGAGCATGAGGCAGTATTTGACTGATAGAAGTCAAATAACATAATTAGCAATGCCACACAGGAGTTAAGAGGTTGCTGATGATAGCAGGGTCTCTCAATTTATCAGAATCAGGAAAATATGTCACTATTCATATTGATCTCAGAATCAATTACCAAATGCTAAGTGCTGAATGAACATAGAATGAGCCCAAGAAATACAAGACAGACTAGCATGCCTTAATTTCTCTAACACAATTTCTTCAAGGTTTTTTTTTTTCCTCAGAATTCTGATTCATTTTGGAAGGTGGGGTTTCAGTTAGCTTAAAACAGTGAGGTAGGGGATGGAGTAGAACCACCAATTTAACACAGCTAGTAATTGGTAAACCCTATTCACTACAGCCCTTTCATCCAACCTCACCATGTGTACTCCTTTCCTTCTCCCTAAAAAAGCATAACACCTGAAGAATTACCAAGTCTAGAAAGATACCCCAAACTAGTTTGTAATCTGTTAAGCCAAACACAAATATCTCACAGAGTCACTGGTTGCTGTCTTCTACTCTTGAGACATATGACCAGAATAATGTATTTTCTAAATGCCAGTT
Organism: Myrmecophaga tridactyla; assembly: GCA_004026745.1. Taxonomy (NCBI): domain Eukaryota; kingdom Metazoa; phylum Chordata; class Mammalia; order Pilosa; family Myrmecophagidae; genus Myrmecophaga; species Myrmecophaga tridactyla. The sequence goes on along the minus strand of PVIY010008647.1, from coordinate 13,258 downwards.
CAATCTTTATGGAATCTTGTCAGGTTCCAGATGTCTCCTTCTAGAGCAATGCAGATTCTCAAGGGCGGGGGTGGGGGTGGGGGACCTATGGTTAAAAAAAATTTGAACCTTTGTTCTAGAGAGACATCTGGTGATTTTCCTTAGAAAAATGTACAGATGGCACACATGGCCATACAATTTTGCAAAACATTTCAGAAGGTTCAGAGTTCAACACTCATCACAGACTACAGGTTAACCGCCCTTACGTATGTCAGATAATGCTTTGATAAACTATATAATTAAAAAAATATTACAGGTGGAATGATGACCACCTGGGACAGAGTGGCCAGAGAAGTCTTCTCTGAGGAAGTCACCTTTGAACAGGCACGAGCAGGTGCAGTCATCTGTGCAAGGATAAAAGAGAACAGCAAGAGCCACGGCCCTGAGGACAGCATGTGCATCCTCATTTCTATTTCTCTTCTCCACTCTTCCTCACTTCGCCCCCACCCCTTCTTTTACATCCTTTCCCTCCTCTGGGCCCGGGTTTTCTCCCTAAAGAACTCCCCGAATGCAGGGGCCACGCCTCCTTCTTTCCCCAGTCTTACTAAACACTGCCCTATCTGACGTTTTCACGGAGCACCGCACTAAGAGCCGAGAAAGCTGAGTTTCTCCAGTTCAGGTTTTACCATTTTGTATGACCTTGAGTAAGTCATTATCTTTAAATAAGATTTATCTTTACGGCTATTCCAGGTCTAAGATCCCAATCTCAAGAATCCTTTTTATTTCTTTTCTTTCCCTGCTCCGTCACTTTTCCTCCCCTCTTATCTCATCTTCTCCTAGCTTCTGAATGATACCCTAACCTCTGACCAGACCCTTCCTTTTCCGAGCAGCGCCTGCGCAGACAAGCGTGGCATATAAATTTTGGCCCAGCTTAATAGCCGTAGTTAGCTGGAGCGCCGGCGGTGAAGGATTGTGGGAGAAGATGGCGGCCGCCGCTCATCCCCGGGTTGTCCGGGTCCTGCCAATGTCACGTAAGTGTCACCGGGAATGGCGGTCCCTGATTAGGGTTCCGAGATGGGCATGTTAAGTTATGGGAGTGGCGCCCGTGGTGCAGCAGTCACTCCGTATCCCTGCGCATCCAATGTTTTTTTTAAGGTCCCGAGCTGTCTCTGTCCAGTCACCCTATCTTTTCCCCCTTCCTTGCTCTCATTTTAAATTTGTGCTCTTTGGAACAGTTTCGCTTTGAAAGAGCGTGAGCAGCAACAAGGGAAGAGGAGAAAGGGAGGAGGGCAGATAAAAGATCGAGAGAATCAGTGTCTTGACAGAGCTTAAGAATTTGAGATTATGAGAAATACTTGGAGAATGGGGTGGGGTGAAGAGGAAAGTGAAGGATGAATCTGAAAGGGGCGGAAAAGAAGGGTAGGGTAGTCCTGGACTGGAATTTAGAAGTCAGAGATTCTTCATGGATTGGCTTTTTTTTTTAAATTAACTTTTTAATTTTTTTTTAATATCAAAAATTCCTAAACAAACGCAAACATTTGTAACTTTTTGTTGCTTCCTATGAAACGGAGCTCGAAGGATATTAAGGAATGACGTGAAAGAAAGAAAGAAAGACACAGGTTCAGGGGGTCTGAAGCTTAACAAACAACAGACATCAGACAATTTTATTCTTAACCAGATCCTGGTTATATACTGCAGGATGACAAAAGGCGTGCATGCGTTTCTTGAGGGAACAAAGTTCTTTTCTTGAGGGAACAAAGTTCTTATCTTTCAGTGTTCTTCCTTGTACTTAAAATAACCATTTGGGGTAAACAAACATTCTCTTCCTCCTAGACTTCCTCCTAGACATAAATCAGATAACATAAAGCAGGTTACAATCTCCACAGTTTACTGCCGACACCACCCTAATGCCATCTACTCCCAAGTAGTTCTGCAGGTCATATGTTAATCCTATCTGCTACAATTTTTGATCATTCAGTTCTATATATATAATCGGTAATTCACCATATCATCACATAGTTACATATTCATCATCATGATTATTTCTTGGAACATTTGCATCTATTCAGAAAAAGAAATAAAAAGACAACAGAAAAAAAATTCATACATACCATACCCCCACCCCTCCCCCCAAGCTATGACCAGTATTTCACTCTAAATTTATTTTAACATTTGTTCCTTCTATTATTCATCTTTATTCCATATGTTTTATTCATCTGTTGATCAGGTAGATAAAAGGAGCATCAGGCACAGGTTTTTACAATCACACAGTCACATTGTGAAAGCTGTATCATTATACAATCATCTTCAAGAAACATGGCTACTGGAACGCAGCTCCACATTTTCAGGCAGTTCCCTCCAGCCTCTCCACTACATCTTTTTTAATTTGCATATGGGTGGGAGGCACCAGGGATCAAACTCCAGACCTCCAGCACAGCAGGTCCAGGTCGGAGCTCTGCCTGCTGAGCCACGGCAGCCGCCCTCCACTACATCTTGACTAACAAGGTGATATCTACTTAATGCATAAGAATAACCTCCAGGATAACCTCTCGACTCTGTTTGGAATCTCTCAGCCACTGATACTTTATTTTGTCTCATTTCACTCTTCCCCCTTTTGGTTGAGGTTTCCTCAATCCCCTGATGCTGAGTCTCAGCTCATTCTAGGGTTTTTCTCAGTCCCTTGATGCTGAGTCTCAGCTCATTCCAGGATTTCTGTCCCACTTTGCCAGGAAGGTCCACACCCCTGGGAGTCATGTCCCATGTAGACAGGGGGAGGGTGGCGAGTTTGCTTGTTGTGGAGAGAGAGGCCACACGTGGATTGGCTTTTAAACCTTGTGCAAACCCTTAATCGATTATAACCTCTGATTCTTCGTGTCACAATGGAAATGATAATCCCTTAACGTCAGAGAGTTTCCGAGAAGATTAAATGAAATTTTCATAAAAACATCTTGTTAACACAAAGTGTTTTTACACATGTAGAATATATTAGATGAAGGCACTGGCATCTGAAGGAGAGAAGGAAGAAAGAAGCAGGAGCTTGATGGACATAAAAAGGAGAAAGAGTGAAGTATATTTTAGGATTTGTCAACATCATTTAATTTCTCTCCTGATTGGATCTGTGCTCTTGATCTTCAAATTGAATATATATATATTTGCTTTTCCACTCACTAGGAGACTAGAAAGAAAGGAAATTAAAAATTCATGTACACTTCACTGTCATTCTTTCACCTTCTACCCTTCTTAGAAACCCAAAACCCTACTCAACCCCTAAAAGTTGTAGTTTTCTATAGTGTATTTTAGTCATTTTACAATGTCATTTGCTTTCAAAATCTGTTACATGTTTGAATCATCCTTCGAACTTTATAAAAAGTACAAGTGGGGACTCATTACATTTTTTAATAAAAATTTTTGAGATTGTTCCTTGTACCTTAGATCTTCAAAAGCTTCACGGGTAGTTCTGATACTCAGCCTGAAGTGAAAAGAGTATTCAGAGAATCTTTACTTTTTTTGGTTTTCCATCTTGGGTAGAATTCGTACATATCACTGGACTGGTGCTTGCTACATATTTATAGTGGATGGTTTTGTAGCCATGAGTTCTGTACAAAGGGATTTGCTGGTTCTTGTTAAGCTGTTACATGGTAAGACATAATGTAGATTTGGAATAAAAATAACTGCCATTTACTGAGTATCTGCTATTTGCTAACCATATTTTGAGGTATTTCACAGGTTCTTTAACTTACTCATTTTAACTGATCCCAGAGCCTTAACTTTATTGCTTCTTGGAAAATGACGTTTTGAGTAAACTCCAGAGAGGCAAATCTAATATGTAATATAATCAAAACACTGTAGAACAAAGCTGTGTAAAATAATTTATATAGTTGAATGTGAAAAGACTATTTCCCATCCTTTCTTACCTCCTTATACCCTCTCCTGACTCATATTTCCCTTCTACTGGGTCATTTCCATCAACATATAAACAGCTTATCTCCTCAAAAGAATGATCTATTTTCCCTCAATCACTTCTTCACTTCACATTCACTTTTTGGCCTGTTCCAGTCAGGCTACCATTACCACTACTCCACTAAAGTTGCTCTTGTTAAGGCCATCTACAATCTCTGCTTTCCCAGATCCTCTGCCTTCATCCTACCTCACTAGTCAGCAACATTTGATAGAGTTAGCTGTTCTTCCTTATAATACTTTCATCATTTGGCTTCTGGCATTCTATTTTCTTTTGTTACTTGTTTTTTTCTTCAACCTCTCTGGACTCCATTTCATTCTCCTTCGCTTGCTCTTCTCTTACTTACATCTTAACATTAGGAAATCTTGGGACTTTGACCTCAGCTCTGCTCCCTTCTTTTTCTACATTTATCCTCTGAGTGATCTTCCCACTATGGCTGGTTGCCAGCCTTTCTCCTAAGTTTGAGATTTTCACATCCACTATATTGCATGGACTATCCATCCATAAACAGTACTTAAAATTTTTTCTCTATTAAGCCTGTCGTCTTCCCCTCACCTTCCCCCTTTCCCCCCAATATTCCATCCCAATTAGTGGAACTACATTTACCCAGCTCCTTAGGAATCCTTAATTCCTTCCTTTTTCTTGTCATCTACACCTAGAATGTCAATGAATGTGTTTGGCCTTGTCCTCAAAATACATGCAGAATCTCCCATTTGCCCAGTGTGCGCTGTTACCACTGTCTGAGCCTCTCTGCATCAACTTTAAATTAGGCTTTTGTGACTACTCTGCTTATATGTTTACCTCCTCTGTGCTCCCTCTATTCACCCAGTAATCAGAATGGGATTTTTAAAATGTAAATTAGATCATGTCACTCTCTTGCTTATAACCCTCCAGGGGCTTCCCATTACTCTTAGGGTAAAATCCACATCATATACCATGGCCTATGAATGTCTTACATGGCTTGGTCTTCCTGCCTTTCTGATTTACTGTCTGTCATTTCCCCCATTACTTCTGTAATAGTGTGATCTCTTTTTTTTCCTTAAATATGCCATTCTGATTCCAGACTTGGAGCATTAGAGCTTGCTGTGTCCTCTGGCTGGAATGCTCTTCCTCCATTTTTGTTTTTAGAGACTTTCTCAAATGTTTCCTCAGCAAGGACTTCCCTGACCACTGGCCCACTAAACTATAAATTAGTATCCTGCCATCCTAGCAAGTCTTTCTCTCTCCCCTTGCCCTGTATTTTTTTCATTGTCTCTTCACCATATGAAATTATTTTACTTATTCATTTGTTTACTCATTATTTTCTCACCCTGTAGGATGTAAGCCCTCTGTATTAGTTTCTCAGCTGTAAGTCAAATACTACACTGGGTTGGCTCGAACAACAGGAGTTTATTGGCTCACGGTATTGAAGTTAGGAGAAGTCTGAAATCGAGACATCAGCAAGGTGATACTTTCTCTGCAAAGAGTGTGGTGGTCTGGGGCTTGCTTCCAGTCATCCCTGGTCCTTGGCTTTTCTGTCACATGGCAGTGTCTTTTCTTTTCTGGCTTCCATTGACTTCTAGCTTCTTGCTTGTCGTGACTTTCTCTTTCTCCCTGTCCAATTTTTTTTTTGCTTATAAGGACTTCAGCCATATTGAATTAAAGCCCGCTGTCATTCAGTTTGTGCACACCTTAACTAATAACATCTTCAAAGGTTCTATATACAGATGGGTTCACATCCACAGGACCAAGAGGGGGAACCTGAACGTGCCTTTTGGAAGGGACACGATTAAATCCTGAGCACCTTCTAAAGCCAGGAACTTTGTTTTGTTTATTGCTCTATCACCAGTAATGAGACTAGTGTCTGTCATTTAGTAGGTATTTAATAAATACTTATTTGCTGAATGAACTCTTGAATAAATTTAGAATTAACAAATTATATGATAGATCGATTACATACAATTAATTTAACTTTTCAAATAATTGCATGTGGATATGCAAGTGTTATTCCAGTTTAATTCTGGGTCTATCATTCTATGGTCTCATCCTGTTTTTTTTTTCCACTTATAACTTACACAAACCATATGTCATGCTGCTGTTTTTAAGACTGTGCTCATGATGTCTCTTTTAGTGTACATTATTCTTCTAATTCTTGTATTTCTTTTCTTTTAGGTTACTTTCTCTACTTTACTTTGGCCACCAGTCTTCTATGGACTTGTGTTAGGCCAATCAGTTATTTTTATTTTTTATTTTTATTGTGGCAACATAGATACAACATAAACTTTTCTGTTTTAACCACTTTCAAGTATACAATTCAGTGCTATTAAATAGATTCAGAATGTTGTGCTATCATCACCACCATCCATTACCAAAACGTTTGCACTACCCCAAACAGAAACTCTGTACCCATTAAATAATACCTTCCCATTCCTCACCTCCTGGCCCTCATTTCCGGGTGACCTATAATCTACTTTCTGTCTATGAATGTGCATCTTCTAGTTATTTCATCTAAATGAAATCATACGATATTTTTTCCATTTGTGTCTAGCTATTTCACTAGATGTCTTCAAGGGTTTATCCATGTTGTAGCATGTCTCAGAATTTCATTCCTTTTTATGGCTGAATAATACTTCATTTTGTTTATCGCAAAATATCTATCACCAGTAATGAGAATAGTGTCTGTCATTTAGCAGGTATTTAATAAATACTTATTTGTTGAATGACACCATTTTTGTTTATCCATTCATCTGTTTGACGAATACTTGGGTTACCTTCACCTTTTGGCTATTGTGAATCCTTAGGCCAGTTGATTTTAAGAAAGGCTTTACCATGGCTACCAGCATAAAGTGCCTGTAATTGCACACCTTTTCTCATTAGCTGTTCTTCTTACATTGATCGTACTGACCATTTACTTTCCCATTTGTCACATATGTCTGTGAGAGGCAGGATTGCATCATGAATAAGAGTACAGAATAGAATTAGTTGGGCTGAAATCCGATTCTGCCACTCACTAGTTTTGTGACTTTAGGCTAGTCAACTAAACTCTCTGAGTCCTAATTTCCTAATCTATGAAGTAGGAATAAAGATAGCATTAAATAAGATAATATCTATTAAGCATGCGTAATAATGCCTGACACCTGGTAAGAGCTGTTCGTCATTATGTGTCCAGTCAGAATGGTCTGTGATATCTGGTCACTATTCAGTGAGCTAGTCTGCTTGTCCAGTTCCAAACTTTGGAATAGGGAAAAAGAATGGCTTCTGTGCAGAATGCCACTGGAAGGTCATCTCCAGAATAGAAGGCCCCATTTTCTAGAGCAAGTCCTATTTGTCTCTTTCAGCTTTCTCAGGATTTACAAAGCCCCAAGCTTAACTCCAGACTTTGTTGATTGAAACAGTAAAGTAGTTCAGCACTTTAAGCCCTTTAGTTATTTTCTGTTTACTACATTAAAGTTAGTGCGCTTTAAATTCTGCTCTAATAAGTTTGAAGAGACTGGAAAATAGAGTTTCTCCAAAGGAGATTTACATTTTTGCCACATGGGGAATAGTTGAGGGGACCAGTGAAGCTTTAATATGGAGAAGAGAGTATTTAGTGGGAATATAACTGCTGCATTTGAGTATGAAAGAAGGATTAGATTTGTTCTTTGTTATTCCAGAGGAACATAGGTATAAAAGACATTGGGAATGAGTCATCGTTCCCCATACAGTAAAACCTTCTAACTGTTAGAATGGGCTCAAATCAGAGTGCGTTTCTACCAGAAATATTGTTTCGCAACCTTGGAGTTGTCAGGCTCAGGCCAGATCATCTCTTTCTATACATTCATCTCTTGCTACGTAGTCTATGGAGAATATGTAAGTGGTGATGAGGGTTGATTTGTAGAACCTCGAGAGTTCCTTTTGTACCCAGAAACTGATTCTATGAAAAACAAAAAGTGTGAGGTTTGACAAATCACAGTCTTGTAACATTTCTAAAAGTCAGAAAATTTGCTCTCAAGCACTCCTTTTATTATTTTTTTTGATAGTTTTCAGTAGCTTTATTTTATAGTAAGGCTGAACTGTGCTTTCTTTCTTTCTTCCTTTTTAAAATGTTCTCTACAAACAATCCTCTGTCTAATCAACTTTACTTCTCATTAGTCACCAGTTTCAGAGTCTGTTCCAGGTAAGTCTTTTGCTGTTCCCTACACTGGGCTTATTCATTCCCACTTCTACATTGTTGTATGTGTTATATTATTTATTCTTTCTGTTATTCCTCTTCAGAAATTTTTCTTTAAACACTTTATCCAGGAAGAATCCTTCCTCATAATTAGATCCATCTGACTTATTGCTGAATGGCTTTGCGTTCTCTCAGCTCCTTGACTGTAGAGATTTATACTCTTTTCATTTGTAACTATGTGTGTGTTTTTTTTAATGTGATTATTCTAACTAGGTAAATTATATTACAGAAGGCAGAGACCTTACTTTCCAATTTTTGTGTATTTCCTCACATTCTGTGGATTCTTTTTTGGACTAGTTTGTGTTTCTTACTGCTGTTGGCAATTAACAAATTAATGAAGTATTGGTGGCAAAATACTGTTACAAGTTTCTAGGAAAAAATTATTTATATTCCTAGTCACTCCTCTATAAACGTTTGTCAATTCTGTATACTTTGTGTTGTGTTTAAGGTTCTGGCATTACAGCACTAGCCACCTCTGCATTTTATGGCCCACCCCAGCGCCAGCTTCATCATGCTGTCATACCTCATGGGAAAGGTGGGCGTAGCTCAGTCAGTGGGATTGTGGCCACTGTGTTTGGAGCAACAGGATTCCTGGGCCGATATGTTGTCAACCATCTTGGTAAGTAAAGTTGCTTGAGTTCACTATGCTCCCTTGCCATTTGTTAGGATTCCCTGATGAGAGGTTATCAGCTGTTGATCCTCAATTTAACAGTGTTACCAATTGCTTCTATTTCGGATTTATGTAATTTTTCTAGTTGTAGCAGTAAGAGCATACCCATGCTTCCGATATAGAATGTTAAGACAAGAATAGGGGACTCTGAGAAGTTCTGGTATCTTTAGCATGGCAAAATATGCTTTTTGTTAAACGTAATAAATTCACACACATCACACTACAATTTAAATATTTGCCAAATTGCTGTGTTATAATGTGTCCATATTATATTGCTATTGATCCTTATTTCAATCCATCATTTTTTAGGACGTATGGGGTCACAGGTGATCATACCTCATCGGTGTGACACATATGACATCATGCACCTTCGTCCCATGGGTGATCTGGGCCAGATTATCTTCCTGGTAAGAGCCTTTTTGACTGATTGTTGGAGTTGACAAATCTAAACTACCAAGGGCATTTTTAGAAGCCTGAGGCACTGTAATGAATCATTAATATCACCCCATAATGGATCAAGGACATCCTCCCTCCACATGACTTTCCTTCAGCTAGATTCCTGCATATCATGCTTTGGCAAATTCTAGACCAGTGGTCAGCACTATTTTTCTAGAAGGGTCAGACAGTAAATATTTTATGCTTTGTGGGTCATAGAGTCTGTCCTAATTACCCAGTTCTGCCATTGTAGTCTTAAAGCAGCCATGGACAAATACAGTAATGAATGAGTGTGGCTGTGTTTCAGTAAAACTTTATTTAGAAAGTTAGGCTGCAAGCCAGATTTGGCCAGTGGATCTTGAGTTGCCAACTCCTGCTCTGGACCTGTGCTGTCTAGTATAGCAGCCATTAGACACATGTGGTTGTTGGACACTTGAAATGTGGCTAGTCTGAAAAGAAATATGCTATAAAGTATAAAATATATTCTGGATTTCAAAGACTTGGTTTGAAGAAAATAATGTGTGATATATGAGTAATAATTTTTACATTTATTACATGTTGAAATAATATTTGGATATATTGGGTTAAATATATTATTAAAATGAATTTCACCTGTTTCTTTTTTTTTTTTTTTTTGATGGCTACTAGAAAATTTAGAATTACGTATGTACCTCACATTATTTCCATTGGAAAGCACTGTTATAGGCAAAAAATCACAAAGTATTTTATAGCTTGATTTGCTTGGCATAGACTTAACCTAGAGCAGTTCTTTCTGAGCATTCCCTGTATTCTCTAATCTGCAGGCTCTTCTTTTAGGCCAGTAGTTCCTAAAGGGCTGAGACAGGGAGGGTAGGGTAGGAGAGGAGAGGGATGTGTATGAGTTCTTTAAGGGAGTGATTAGAAATGCATGGGACCTTAGTTGCCACAGTGACTGGAGAAGTATACTGGTTTCTTAGGCATGGGGTAAGTGTGCTGATATCCTACAGTGCACAAGACAGTCCCTTCTCGCCAAGAGTTGTGCTGCCCATAATACCTGCGGTGAGCCTTTTGAGAAGCCTCACTCTGGTCCTTGATGCTTGGGTCCACTGTTCTTTTAGCAAGCTTTTCCTACTTTTAACGTTTTGTATGGGACCGAGCTATTCCATTCGTACACTTTCTCCTTTTGAAAAATGTTCTATACATATCCTTAATACTTCTGATACTATTTCTGTACAGATTATTTGTACTACATTTACTTTTTGACTTATCTTTAATGGCAGTTTCATTTATTCCTTATTGTCTTTTCATAAGCAAAGCATAATACTTATCTTGGAAATTCCTTGTTTCTAAGATATTTTTCTTTTCCATCATCTCATTCTCAAATTTATCTTCTTGGTATTGCAGTTATAAATGCTTAGCTTTTTTTCAAGTCCTTTGCGACTTAAGTTTATCAGTCGCCTTGTTAATTCTTCCAAATTAAAGTATTTTACAAATGATTAAGAGAAAACTTTTTCTAGCTTGCAAGTATGGAATCACTGGAATTGAGCCATGTGATTTTTTTTGTTCTTTTTAGTTGTTTCGTTTCTTTTTTTTTTTGAGCCGTGTGATATTTATTCCATTCTTTCCACAGATATTTGTTGAGTGTCTGCTATGTACCTATAATGCCAGGTTCTGAGGATGTCTCGATGAGCAAGATCACAGGGAGTTCACATCTTAACAGAGAATACAGACACAAAACATAAGTATAAAAAACATTATGAAGGGGGAGTACAGGGAGGGCATAACAGGGAAGTCATTATCATTTATTTGAGAAGGATGAACCATTTGGGGTGTGGAATGCTGGTTTTCCACTTTAGTCTCTGTTTGAAACTGATTTCTGAGCAGCCGCTTGGTTTAGTAACCTGACTGTGCTATCCAGGCCTTATCCCTAGGGATTTGGATTCCTTTAAATTCTTCATCTCCAGGCATTACTCTTGGGCTATTTGTGTGCTTATGTGTCAGCCTTTTCCACTCTGAGTCGCCTTGGATTCTTCTTCTTCTCCCATCCTTGGCATATTTTCTTTTGAAAAGAAAAAGCTGTTTTTTTTAGCTTTTTTATGTATAGGGCTGCTTTTGTTGTTGTTGTTGAGTTTTTTCTCTCTGTCACTGTGCTGCAGATTTTAGGTATATCTCACTTAATCCTCACAGCAAAAATTTTCTGATTTTACATGAGACTTGGTGTCATGGTTAGGGACATGCGTCAACTTGGCCAAGTTGTGGTACCTGTTTAGCTGATTGGGCAAGTGCTGGCCTGTCTGTTGCAATGAGGACATTTCATAGGATATGGTCATGATCATGTCAGCTACATCCACAGCTGATTCCATTTGTAATCAGCTAAAGGGGAGTGTCTTCTGCAATTAGTGATGCTAAATCTAATCACGGGAAGCCTTTTAAGGAGGACTCAGAGGAGACAGGTCTCATTCCTGCTTCGGCTGGTGAGGCTCTCCTGTGGAGTTCATCCAGACCATCCATCGGAGTCGTCGGCTTCACGGCCTGCCCTGTGGATTTTGGACTCCGCGTTCCTGCGATCACGTGAGACACTTTCATAAATTTTATATTTGCAAGTGTTCCCTGTTGATTCTGTTTCTCTAGAGAACCCTAACTAATACATCTTGGTACCAGGAGTGGTTCTTAAGAAACAGAATCTTAAAAATGGGTTTTTATGAATGGTTTTCTACTCTGACTGGACTCAGAGACACTAAGGACTCTGATTCCCATAATCAGAATGACAGTCCCAATCCATGGAGTGAGTTGGCAAAGGAGGTAGTCAAAATATCATCATTCGATTCTCCTAATGCTTCGCTTGTACGAAGCTGGACTCTGGGGGATAATGTTTTTGACACCTTTACAGAGTTTTGTAGAAATAAGAGTTATAGAGATGTTGGTTGGTTGTTGTTAGATACACTGGCTACATTAAGGGGTGAAAGGGATGGGCTTAAGGCTTCAAACAAGAAGCTTAAGCGCCGTCTGAAAGATGTAGACGTTTCTGTGAGTATCCTTACCATCTTGGTAAGTAAAGTTGCTTGAGTTCACTATGCTCCCTTGCCATTTGTTAGGATTCCCTGATGAGAGGTTATCAGCTGTTGATCTTCAATTTAACAGTGTTACCAATTGCTTCTATTTCAGATTTATGTAATTTTTCTAGTTGTAGCAGTAAGAGCATACCCATGCTTCCGATATAGAATGTTAAGACAAGAATATTTCCTGTAGCCGTAGACTTGAGATCTCTGAAAATCAGATTCAGAATCTTATTGTTAGAGTAGCAACTTTACAACGTAAACTGAAATCTCAGTCTTGCATGGTGTCTGCCGTTAAGTGAGGGCATTGATTGGAAAGGAGTGGACTCTGAAAAATGGGATAGTGACATATGGATTGATAATGATGTTGGGGGCGAGGTCGAAACCCTAGGCCATGCTGAGTCTTCTCTAGATAACCCTGTAATAGTCTGCCCTGAGGACATAGCCGCCCCACCTCCAGACTGCCTTGAGGAATTGGCCACACAACCTCCTCCTGAAGGGATTAGCCCTACAGTGATTAATCCTGTTTCACCAGATGAAACTGCAAATGAAGGCCCTGAAGCAAATGGCTTGGAAGATATTTCTAATTCTTTTGATGACCCACCCCCACCACCCCTCATTTCTTCCAAACCTATAACTAGACTAAAGTCCCAACAGGCCCCTAAAGGTGAGGTACAGAATATCACACATGAGGAAGTACTTATACTCCAAAAGAACTGTGTGAGTTTTCCAATTTATATAGACAGAAATCAGGGGAGTATATGTGGCAACGGATTTTAAGAGTGTGGGATAATGGTGGGAGGAATATAAGGCTGGATCAAGCTGAATTTATTGATATGGGCCCACTAGGCAGAGATTCTGCATTCAATGTTATAGCTCGAGCGGTTAGAAAACGTTAACAGCTTGTTTGGGTGGTTGGTTGAAACATGGATCAAAAGGTGGCCAACATTACCTGAGTTTGAAATGCCAGAAATGCCCTGGTATAATGTAGA
>PVIY010008646.1:40267-76121 GCA_004026745.1 Myrmecophaga tridactyla | reverse complement strand
TACATCTTCAAAGACCCTATTTCCAGATGACGTTACATTTATGGGGCCAGGGGGCAGGACTTGAACATGTCTTTTTAGGGGACACAGTTCAACACGTAACAGATGTATAATTGTAAATATTGCAGTAATATCAGCAAATTAGAAACAGTAACAATCTGAGCCACATTATCAACAATTTTGCAATAAACTGAGTGTAAATACCACTGAGATTTCTGCAATCACTGTCGCGATTTGAGTGGTTTGGTTTTCTGTTTTTAAGTTTAGTTGAAACGTTTAGGAGAAGCTGATAGAGTAAATGTTTAAGTTAATAAAATGTTTAAGATAATTTGATTAAGGGTCCAGTCTGAGATTTTACTTATAAAATGTACACTTTAATTTAAAAGTTGCGATGTGAAAGTCGTATTTAAATGTTTAGAAAAATTCAGTCCCCAGATATGTAATACAGGCTTAACGTATACACACTGAGCATTAAAGAAAGCACAAGTGGAAGAGCATTTTTCTACGCACATGAAAGATTCTTAGGACTGTGAAAGCATAACTGGCAATAGTAGTTAGAAAATCGAGTGTTGTGTGCAGGCATCTCAGCAAAGTAATTAGATAAATTTTTAATATATAAATTTATATCTTAAAAGATTGGACCAAAAGATTAATGTAGCCATGGATTATATTTACTAGCTGCACAATTTGGGAGCAAGTCAACAGGTAGAAATTCAAGCACTTCATTCCAGTATAGTCTGTCAGTAATAAATTATCTGAGTGACATTTATCACAGAAATGAAGGCCACCTGTGTCCCAGTTTTCTGACCTATGAAAATGGATAATTACCGCACTGAGTTAAGGATTAGAGTGAGATATTGTGTTAGTGGTGCAAAGTGCTACATGCAGGTTCAGAGGTTGTAATTTAAGAGATCTTAATTATTAGGTAGATTATAAAACTTCATTTTTCAAATCGAAAGGCAAATTTAGACCTGAGATAGGAGTATTTTTGTTTACAAAGTGAATGATAAATTCTGAATCTAGGCTCCTGTACTTGTAACACAAATGATACAATAAAATGAAAATACACTATTTTGGGTTATAATCAAACTATGGCCAATGTATCATTTTATTAATAATTTTAAAGCAGAGATTACATAGGAAGCAGCACTTCAGTGTATTTTCTGAGCCACATGGTTAACACATAAATCCTGCAACTAGTCCCAGTAATGTAGCCACTCCAAAGACTGACTAACCTTCCTAAAACACCACCCACAATTGCACTATGATTCTGAGAATTGTTTTTATGAAAGTTTGACTTTTCCTTTGAATGTAAATTTGCTAAACCAGTGTTTATGAATAAAAAAAATGGTAATAATCATATGCAGGCTTAGGAAGCCCAAATATCTGTCACTAATAGTATTTTTATTCAGCTAAAGAGGAAATTATTTTCAATCTGCACCATTTCTATTAATGTTCCAGAAATTGTAAATGGGCTGCAGTGTTGCCACCGGGACACAGACATGCAAAAGCCATTGCCCCAACCCCATTTTTATGTGAACTATTTAATATTTAATGCCTATCACTTTCTTTCTCATTCTTTCCTCCATATTATCCCTTTATTATGAGCTAAATTTTGGAAAAGGAAAAGAGACAACCATTATCCACTGAAGGTACCCAGGGATTCTTAAACATCTCAGTACACGGATTTTAAAGCAATAGATGAAGCAACCAACTAGGCATGTTCTGATTTAAAATGTGTCCATTTCACCCTCCTCATTTGAAGAATATTTTGATAATCCACTTATGTAGTTAGCAGTTTTTTATGCTGAATGAAAAGTGCATCAATCATATTTGTCTTCTGGCAAAGCAAGGACCGTTAATTTAATATTTTAAAAATTCCATTGAAAACCAGTTACCTACCAAACACTCTTTATGAAAGAATGTGAAAAGAAGTTCCAGAAATAGTTGTAATTCTAGACAAACAGTACCCCAATATACTTTACCACACTGCTAAACGATACTGGGAAGACAGAAAGTGGGCTTCACTTCATAGTGGAGTGAAGAGAAGTTTCCAAGTTCCAGACCCAAAAAAGTGTGTAAATAATATGTCATTTTCATTTTTATTTGGAAATATAATCGGGAAGATTGTGTTTTACCTTGTGTTCCATAGAAGGATGCTACTTGTACCTGGAATCTTGTATTTAGATAGTATTTAGTAACTCGGCTCTCTAGTGGAAAAAACACGTTTAACTAATTTTGAGTACATAGTAACCATTCAACAATTATTTTCCTGATTGTTTAATTATTGTTGTCTGGCTACAAAGGTTTAAATATCTACATTCATAGGAATTTTGTAGGAAACAGTAAATATTTACCTATTTTCTTTCATTTTGTGTTTGATCATTTAAATACTATTATAAAAAGTTAACAGATCACAATACTCATGTCCCCTTATATACAGGTGTAAAATAAAACACACACACTCTGCAAATTTTATATTATTTTAGGGAGAAAACAATATACTTCCATACTTAAAATCTCATCCAACTTCTCTTACAATATTTTCCTAATTTAATTAAAAAATGCTCTTATCAACAAAGAAAACAGGTAAAGTTTACAAATCAGTAAGGGGAATTGGATAATACAGCCCTGCAATGAGTATAACTATTTTGCTCTCTCTCTCTAGAGATTTCACTCTCTATACATCTGTAAAATTCAAGCTATCAGAGTGATGAATTCTTCTGGGACCTAAGACGATCGCTTGTAAAATCTGCAGTGTTTTCACGATGTTTAGATTCAGCTGTGCATTTAAAAAGTCTACCATATCTGTGTTGGATCCTTCCACAGCCTGCACAGGCCTGTGGGGGAAAAGCATGCCTATCATATTGAGATCTTTAAAGTGCTTTGAATGATATTTCATTCAAAGAAATATCAACATAGATATAGTACAGTGGTGAAGACTCCGAGGTGGCTCCCACGATCCTTGCCTGCCAGTACATGACCTTATATAACTTACTCCCTTTGCGTTTGGGCAGAACCTGTGACCTGCTTCTACCCCAGAGAATATGGCGAAAGCAATGCGATGCCACTGCCATCATTACGTTACATGCATGGAACTCCCTTTTGTTAGCAGGATCCCTCTAGAGTCTCTGTCCTTAGCAGGCTTTGAAGAAGCGAGATGTCATACTTTCCAGGGCAGGAAGGAACCAAATTTCACCACCACCAACAATGTGAGCAGGAAAAGGAATTCTTCCCTGGTTGAGCATCCAGATGAGAACCCAGCCCCGGCCAATACTTTATGGCAGCCTTGCAAAAGACCCAGTGAAGCCATGCCTAGCTCCCGAGCCAGAGAAACCATGAGATAATAAATATTGGTTGCATCAGGTTTGTGGTAACTGGTTATAGCTTATAGAAAACTAATAAAAATACCATAAGAAAAGACTTTTTTTTTTTTGAGAAAAGGACTTAATAGAAAGGATACATATTTTTGCATTCCTTAAAAAGCACACAGAAAAATGGGTGGACATGCAAAGGTAACAGCAAGGTAAATGTCCTGATGTGGACAGAGTACATAATCTAATTAATACTTAGCAGGCACAGGGCAGATGGGATGCGGACAGTGCAGCACCGTTTTATTATAACTGGCTTAGGAAATGCGAATGGTGGCTCCATGTATTTACCTAATGACCTCTGCCTCAAATGTAGCTGCTGGAGAAGTTTCCATAGTTAATGTGAATTCCCTTTCCTGGTATGTGTATGTTCCTAATACGACATGAACCAACTAACAGCATATGTTACTTTTGGGTGGTGTAGAAGAAATTGGCCCATAATCACAGAAACACCCCTAGACCTTAGTATGAATCAGATAACCTGCCCCTGTCCTTAGCATCAGCACCTTTCTCCTGATATTCCAAAGAGTAACTTGATGAGACAGTAATTCAGATAAACTTTTGTTTAGGTGAGTTCAAAATTTCGAACAGGAAATAAAGAGCTTCAGTTCAAAATGTAATTTTGTCCCTAATAAATGAAGACAGTCACAGGAAATCAAAGGATTGTTGTGGTAACTTTCAGGGAGAGAGAATTACAGATTTACAAAGAAAAACTGACCTAATCACTGAAGGGAAATAAATTGAATATTATGTTTCATTCAGATGTGGATGAAGGATGCATTTGCAGGGTTAAGTAGAGTGCATATATGTAAGTCTAGTTAGAAAACACACATTTTCGTGAGATCGATGGGAGGTGTTCATTATTATAATTTACAAAAACCAGTATTACAAATCACAAAGAAAAATTAACAAGTCATCACCCACTGAAATCCTCTATACATTGCTATTTAGGAATTTTCTGTCCTATCATATAAATCAGTACTACAATTTCATAGCTGACATTCAATACTAATTTCATCATTAAAATGCATCCAACGGGATTTAAAGAGCCAAATGGTAAAAGGAATCAACCTTAAAATGTATTTTTTTCCCAGGTCTCTAATACATTTTTGGACAGTGGGTTCTGGTTCACAAGAAAATGGAAACCCAGCTGAAGGCCATCTGAGAAGCATTTCCTGTTTTACAAAGGTCAGCAGGGAACTGATAAAGGGACTGCAGCACAGGTTTCCACGAAACAAAATGTGAAAGTTCAACACTGACATTTACCGCTAAAGAAAACTTCTCTGTTGCCTTTTTTTTTTAAGAGAATAAGGCCACAGCTCAAAACTTGGTTCTCATCTGAAACTTATGCAAATTACATTTCAGTCTTAGAAGATCAGGTCAGAGAAGTTAGAAACTGCCAACCTGTGATTAATGATCACACCTAACTCACAGTTACATAAGTAGACCAGGAAAGAGCACATATCATTGAGGGGGGCCTCCTGGCACTTTCCATGAGGCTCGGTGTGGGCATGTTAGGGGGGCTGTACTCCCACTTCAGGTTCCGGGAGAACAAGAGCTGCATCTTCGTCCAATAAGAGCCCTGGCTCAGCACACTGCCACACTGTCACAGCAGAAGTCAACCACAGCTGCCCATCAGAAGAAATACTCTTTCTGACTTTCATTGGCAGTGTTTTGCACACTGAGTTCACTTTTCAGAGCAGTCTCAGCACCGTCTCCCTTTGTCGAGATATCTGACTCATTTTTTTGGTACAGCCATCTCTGTTGACAAATGCGTATGGCTATGGCAGTGATGCAGAGAAAGATAAAAATCACAACTGCAATCACACCTAGAGAGGGGAGAGAAAAGAAAAGCACAAAGTCAGAATACAAATCATAAATGAATCTAAGCAGGCATTGTTTATACCATATCATGAGAAGTTTTGAGACCAAGCAGTATTATAATACTAAATTTTCTCCAGAACCCCTGTAACCTTTAGCTACATCTGTTTTATGCCTTTATTCTAAAGATGTATCACGATTAGATTTCAGTTAAGACCTTCGGACTAATGAAGGAGCACATGTCCTCTTCGGCCACGCCCACACTTTGTGCTAATGATCAGGCTTTATTTCAGAAAGTATGGTGCCTAGTCCCATTGTAGAACAGCCAAATGTCATTGTGCACCAATATGAATGGGAAATTTGCTTTGATGATGATACACTGTTGAAAGACACCAGTGTGATATGTCTATCGTCAATCCCTAAGAGGCAGACAGGCTCTTAAAGCTGGCTCCCGCAATCCCCCTCCTGGACCCGCACACTTGTGTGAGCCCCTCCTTTTGCTTGTGGTTAGGACTTGTAAGCTGCTTCTAACCAATAAATGTGGCAAAGGTGATGATAGGCTATACATGTTACATGTGTGTGGTTATATTACATTAAAATTGTGGCACTCATCTTGCTGGATTCTTGCTCCCTGCTGGCTCTGAGGAAGTGAGCAGCTATGTCGGAGGATCCCACATGATGAGGAACTGTAGGTGGTGTGAAGCTGCTGAGGTTAGCCTAAGCCAACAGCCAACAATAGCAACGAAAAGAACAGAAGCTCTCAGCCCTACAACTGCAAGACACTGAATGCTACTAACAACCACAATAGCAGGGAAGTGGTCTTTCTCCAGTGGAACCAACAGATGAGAATCCATTCATGATGGCTCCACGATTGCAGCTCTGAGAGAGCCTAAGCAGTGGACCCAGGCAAATTGTGCCCAAACTCCAGATTCCCACAAACTGTGGGTTGTTCAATACCTGTATTTTTAAACTGCTAAGTGACTGCTAATTTGTGATGCAGTGTGATAGTTAAGCTCATGTGTCAACTTGGCCAGGTGATAATGCCTGGTTGTCCTGTTGCTCTGAACTTAAATCGTCTGCATGCGAAATTCATCTATGGCTGATTACATCTGTATTCAGCTAAGGAGAGTACCTTCTGCAATGAGTGAGGCTTAAAAGGGGAGGTAAAAATAAATAAATAAATAAATAAATAAACAAACAAACAGAAACAAAAGAACAAAAAAACTAACAAACAAAAAAGGGGAGGTCAGAAGAAAGAGAAACAGCTCAGTATAGCCCAGCGCAATGCAGCTCAGAGTTCAAAGCCAGCTCAGACCCAGACATTTGGAGATAAAGAAAGGAACTGCCCTAGGGAAAGCTATTTGAACCCAGAAGCCAGGAGAGAAGGCCAGCAGACATCGCTGTGTATCTTCCCAAATTAGTACATTTGTAACTAAATAAATCCCCTTTATAAAAGCCAGTCCATCTCAGGTGCACTGCATCCCAGCAGACTTTGCAACTAAAACATGTAGTAATAGTCAACTATAACACCCAATTATTCAAAGGTAGTATAAATATTTATTACATTCATTTACATGAAAAGTAGATAATTTAAATATTTATAGCATCAGCTCTGCTGGTGGTCTTCAAACCTGGCTGTACATTAGACAATAACTCAGAATCTTTGGGTGGAGACCTGGGCATTGTATTTTATAGACGTTTCTCAGATGATTCTAATACATTGCCCATGTGCAGAAGTAGCAAGCTATACCATAGAAATGTTTGCTCAAGTTAACATATTAATGAAGCATGCATGTCAAATCTGTACCAAAAAAAATATGTAAAAGCAAGCAGTCACTACTCAATATACTTTGAAGATGACTGACATAAGCTTCAATTCATATATCCAACTGGCAGATAATAAGAAAGCACATGTACTGCTCAGTGATGTGAAACAAAATTTATTTTGTGAAATATGATTTTATATTCTACTCTTATGGACATAAGCAATTGTCCTCAAGTCCAAACAACTAACAGCTTGCTTGGGTGTAGTTGGTCAAAGGGAGTCCTGAGGACATGCTGTGCAGACAGATTCCCCACAACCACTTGAGTCAACAAATTACTTTATCTGAGAGGAGGTAGCCTCGAGGCCATTGCTAAATCTAATATAAATGTGTATCAGGATTCTGCATTTCTTATTTGGATGATCTACTGATGGTTGTTAATATTATCATTGATATTATTATGAGCCAGAACAAGAGATAATAACGAATTACAGTATTCATTATATGTTACGTACTTTGTATCTCACTTGGGAACAAACAATATAGTGGCTTCATTTTTATGTTTAGTAATACCACTTCTCTTTAAAGAGAAGTTGCAATGTTAAGGAGTAGTAAATCTCAAATTACGTGGGTCAAGCAAAATTATTATAAAAACACCATCCCCATTATCTTAACCCACCAAGAGGCTTCGATTCCTATTTTGAAAATATTGACCACATTTAAGTTGATTTATTTTAAACTAGTTTTTGGATTGTAATGAAGTTTTCTAAATAACAATAACAGGAATGATTTGGTTTAATTTCATTATGATACAAAAGTATTTCTTTTAGATATGCATTATTAATAACATTTAATATTTTGTTTTTTGATTGAGTTGTAAAATAAGGGCCATATTAAATGTATATTTATAACTCACTACAAAAATATAAGGAGTTGCTTTAGGGATGGAAACGTTAACATCATTATAGAAATTTGGTCAGCACTCTAAACTATCTGAATATTTATATAATTCTTTGGAGAAAATTGGTGTCTAAGCGAATGAGGGTGAAATCAGTAGATTCAATCTGACCATGTCCACACCCAACATGAACACTGACCATGTGTTATCATTCAGCTCTATGAGTAATAAAAGGAACTTAGATGGGTAACGTAAGTAACACACGGTAGTTAGTTAGCTTATGTTTGGGCGGTAATGGAATAGAATACCAGTTGACTTGTATGTACACTAAGCACAGTTTGTAACTGACTCATATTTCAATAATCTAATGAAATGAAGTAAAACATTCCTTAGGATGATAAAGAAAGTGATTTTTCATTGTTTGAGCTAAGATGGCTAAATTCTGTCTCTGAGAATATACTCCTTGTTTTGCCAGGAAGATATATTTAAGATGCATTTACTTTTACTTCTTCAATTCAAAATGATCATGAACCATTCAGTCCATTAGCTCAATATATTTAAAAATTAAATTTAAAATAATACATATGTCCATGGAAGCATCTAAACTATGCAAACTGTCACTATCTGAAACATGAAAAATATAAAACTACGTCTCTGGTATTAGTTTTCTCTTAGGCTTAATCGCTTTTTACATAACTATTTATAGAGTCAGTTATCTGACACATGAGTCATGAAAATGTTATTTTAAAATTTATATTATATATATACACACATATATATGAAATATGCCTTGAGAAATACTAAAACCTATTTCCAAATGCAGATCTTCTCATTATTATATAATTTTGCAACTATTCTTTAAAAACTGTGCTTTAGAAGGATTGTCAGTTCCTTTGCTAAACCTCTTCAGAGAAGCTCAGTTTAATCCAGTGACATCCCATCAGAATGCCCACAAATACATTATAAAGCATGCCACTGATTTCACTCATCAGTGCAGGTTCCTACAGGTATTCTCTCCCGATTATGCTCACAGTGACAAGAACGAGGTCATTCAAGGATGGCCCTGTTACCTCCGATTATGGCAGAGTCACTTCTGTCCGCATTAACTAAGGGCTCCCCCTCATCTGTTGGTCCAGAACGACCTACATCAGAAAAAGGAAGAGTAACAGGCAAGTAGAGAAAAGGACTGCTGAGAAAATCATAAACATTGTAGCAGAGGCTACAATGAGGGAAACTGAGGAGGGAGGGAGGGAGTGAAGGGGGAGAGACAGGGAAAGAGGAAGGCAGACAGACAGACACTTTGGGAAGCCCCGGTACGTAACCACGGAGGGGCCACCCACCTGCGTTACCTGCAAGCCGGCGGGTCAGCTCCGGAAAGGGGGAGCCGGGCCCCGCCCCCGCCGCGCAGCGGGCCGCGGCGGCCACGTGGCCGCGGATGGTGGCCCCGGCCGGGCCTCCGAGGAGCAGCGCTGCCTTCAGGGGGGCCGCCCGGCCAAAGCGCACGGCGGAGAGGCAGCCGGTGAAGCCGTGCGCCCCTGCGCGCCGCGTGTCCGCGTCGGCGCCCGGGGCATCTGCGGGCGAAAGCAGCGGGACAGGAAGGGTTATAGGTCAGAAAATCACAACCTCTCCACAACAGCGATGTGGAAACTCCCTCCAATCCTTTGACCTGCCATCATTATGAAAGAGCAGAGCCATTCCCTGTCGGCCTGGCGGGGTGGAGTTGAGCAAGTTGTCATGCAGGTGTAACTGCGTATAGGCCAAGTAAAGCTTCCCTGGATGCAGCCAGGGGTACCAATGAACGAAATGCTCTGACATTCCATTTTTTCGAAAGATACATTAAAATGCATTTTTTGGAAGGGGTCTGTGGCCAATAATCCAGGGAGGTACAACGGACTGTCTCCTGATCTGAACACAACAATGCTCCCAGCGTCCTTTCTTTCCTTCACCCACAATTTACGCTGGAGTCTTGCTGAGTGTTCTCACATCCCGGAGGCGGAGACGACTACACCCTAACAGCAGGTGCAGCAGCACCAGCTTCATACAAACTTTCTTTCCTCCCCTTCACACTTGTGGTTTCTCTGTCCACTTTGTCCTCCCACTGCCACCCACCTCCCATACTCAGCCCAACAGCACCAAGTTTATTATACAATCAATGGGAGCAGAGATACATAGGGATTGGCACATCGATTTACTAATTTCAGTGATGATTACATCATGCCTCCTACTTGCCTACAGGACATAAATTCTGAACAAGGCCCTTAGCTGTAGACTTCAATTGTTTAAAGGTGTCATGCTGAGCCTGCATCTTCCCACCAGAGGAAACCATGCCAATATGATCACAGTACTTTCATCCGCTGCCAATTCCTTCCACACTTCATAGTGCTTACGTGGCCATGTTGACTCTCCTTTTTGCTAATAACCATCCTATAGCTACCAAGCATTTACCAAATGCCTTCCATGTGCTGGCAATGCGCTGAGCAAGCTGCATAAGATATTTACTCCTCACAGCAACATTATGAGTGTTATTATACCTATTTTGTAACTAGGAGCCTAAAGTCCTGAAGTTAGTAACCTAAAGCTTTAAATTAAGTCATTCAGTTGGCGAGTGCCAGGACAGCTGACCTGAATCTACTCTCCTTGCATCATCCCTTTCTCTAAAGGATACGCTTTCTTTAGTTCTGTTAATATCTTTTGGACATGGCCATAATTGCTCACCTTGGGTAACAAATGGGGATCATTATACTATTCTTTCTACTTTAATGATCACATGCACATTTCCATAGTATATTCACATATATTACGTTAATGTTTTTTCACTGACTGAACAGTGGACCTTTAAGTTCAACTGAGACTCTAACTTCTGATTCATTCTGTCCTTGTGTTATAGTGAATTAGAGAGCAACTTTTATTTCCTTTGAGTTCAAGGTTTTGAGAGGCACTTCTCTTTTGTCTCCATTTCCTGACAACATATTACAAATAACAATAAATAATTTTGATTAGATGTGTTTTGTGGTAGCATGAAAAATAAAGGTTATTGGTATCGTAAATATAAAAGAGAGTGAGGATTTAGAATAGCGCAGAGACTTGCTTCTTGCTACACAGCTAAGAAGCAGTGGAGCAGGCTCTCGAACCACGGCATCTGAACTCTGAAGCCAGCGCACTTCACCCCACTGCCACCAGTCCTACCCCCTGCATCAGTTTCAGAATATCACACTCCCTGGATTGTCCATCTGTCTCACGTAATAGATGGCAATTTCCTAGGGGGCAGTCTTTTACTCATCAATCCCCATAGCCCTAAGTTTAATGTCTCTTATATAGGATGCACGCGATATATAGTCTTCTTATTAAAGAATAAATTGAGCCCCATTACCATACCCTTCTGTGCACACAATTTTAGCATTTGAAACCATTTTTATCCGGCCCTCCCAAAGAGTCATCTGACAAGTGCACAGGACCCCCCTTGTCATAAAATTTATTTGCACTGGCTCAAGCTAAAAATACACTTCCATATTGGATTGCCATCTTGTGCTACTGAGTGTCGTGAGTGGAGTTGCAAAGTAACCAAGGACTTCCTCCTTCTCACTATAGTAAGCAACATACCTGCTTATGGGGCAGGTTTCTTATCTAATTACAGGTCTTTATCTTTATTCCTATTAGTCTTTATCTCGCTATTTCAGTCCATCGCTCATGAAAGCTAAACTTGCATATCTTATTATTCCTCTAGCTTGGAAAATAGCTGTACTATCTGAGCAAATAGTGACTTGACACCTTCTGCAAATGCATGGTATGCTACTCAGGCTTACAAAACTCTGTTCAGTGGTTTTGAGTTGCAAAAGTAAACGCTTGTGACATCTAGGGGTGAAAGTCTCCCTGGCAATGCAGATATGACTCCCAAGGATAAGCCTGGCCCTGGCATCTGGAACTGACAACACCTTTTTGACCAAAAAGGGGAAAAGAAATGTAACAAAACAAGATATCAATGGCTAAGAGAGTTCAGAGTCAAGAGGCTACTCTAGAGGTTACTTTTATACAAGCTTCAACTAGATATTGCTACTGTCATGGTTCTCCAAACCCCAACCAAAACTATTCCTGCCAACCCTAAAGAACACTTGGGGTGTATCTGAGATTCTGCAAAGGATCCATGCACTAGAATTTGCATTTCCGTAATTTTTGATAATTTGGGACATCTCTACATGCATTTTGAGGCCATTTGTGTGCCATCATTGGAGAGGTATCTATTCCAGTCTTTTGTCCATATTTATTTGTATTTTTTGTTGTTGAGTTATAGGATTTATTTATATTTTCTAGATAGTAAACATTTATTGGATATGTAATTTCCAAATATTTTCTCCAATTCTGTAGTTGTACTTTTGCTTTTATGAGGAAGTCTTTTTATACACAAAATGATGAAGTCACACTTATCTATTTTCTTCTCTTCTTGTTCATGACTTGGATATAAAGTCTAAGAAACAACTGCCAAACACAAGACCCTGAAGATGCTTCCCTGTGTTTCCTTCTAGGAGTTTTATAGTTTTGGGTTCTTATATTTAGGACTTCAATCCACTTTGAGTTAATTTTTCATATGGTGTAAGGTAGGGATCCACCTTCATTATTTGGGATTGTTTTTTATATCCAGTTTTCTCACAACCATTTGTTGGAGAGACTATTATTTCCCAATAAGTGGAATTGGAACCCTTACCAAAAGTCAATTGATGGTGCACGGGTGGTACAGTGGTAGAATGCTCGCCTTTCATGCAGGAGACCCGAGTTCAATTCCCAGACCATGCACCCCCACCCCCAAAAGAGTCAATTGATCATAGGTGTGAGGGTTTATTTCTGATCTCTTAATTTGAATCCACTAGTCTATGTTTCTGTCTTTGTGCCAGTACCATGATGTTTTGATCACTGTAGCTCTGTAATAAGTTTTTAAATTGGGAAGTGTGAGTCCTCCAACTTTGTTCTTCTTTTTCACGTTGGTTGCTACCATTTGGCGCCCCTACTCTGCTATATAAATTTGATGACTGGTGTTTCACTTCTGCAAAGGCTTCTGGACTTTTGAGCGGGATTGTGTTGAATCTATAAATTGTTTTGGGTGGAACTGTCATCTTCCAACCCATGAACACAGAATGTCTTTCCATTTATTGAGGTCTTCTTTGATTGTTTTCAACAATAGTTTGTACTTTTCCATGTCTATGTCCTCTATGTCCTTAAGTAAACTTATTCCTAGATATTTGCTTCTTTTCAGTGCTACTGTAAATGGAAAATTTTCTGGATTTCCTCCATGATACAAATACTGCTGACCTTTGTAGGGTGATATTTTATCCCACCACCTGGCTGAATTTGTGTATTAGCTCAAGTAGCTTTATTGTGGAATTTTTTAGGACTTTCTGTATATAGAAATCATGTTATCTGCAAATAGTGAAAGTTTAACTACTTCCTTTCCAATTTGAATGCCCTTTATTTCCTTTTTTTTTTTTTTTTATGATCCTGAATAACAGTAGTGACATGGCATACTTGCCTTGTTCCTGATCTTGGACGGAGGGAAAGCTTTCAGTCTTTCATAATTGTGTTAGTTGTTAGATGTGGGCTTTTCAAATATGCCCTGTATCATATTGAGAAATACTCCTTTATCCCTTTTTTCTATGTGCTTTTATGAAGAAGCATTGCTAGATTTTGTCAAATGCCTTTTTTTTTGCATCAATTGAAGTGATCATGAGTCCTTTGATCTGTTAATGTAGTGAATTACATTAATTGAGTTTCTTATGTTGAACCACCCTTGCATACCTGGACAGATCCCACATAGTCATGGAGTATAATTCTTTTAATGTGCTGTTGGATTTGATTGAAGATTTTTGCACCTGTATTCAAAAGGGATATTGTAGGCATCTTTCTTGTGGTATCTGTTTCTGGCTTTGGTATGAAGATGCTGTTGGCCTCATAAAATGAGTTAGGTAATGTTCCTTCCTCTTCAATATTCTGGAAGATTCTGAGCAGGTTTGGTTTTAATTATTCTTGAAATATTTAGTAAAATTCCACTGTGAAGCCATCTGGTACTGTGCTTTTCTTTGTTTGGAAGGTTTTTGATTACTAATTCAGTCATTTACTTGTTACTGATCTGTTGAGACCTTGATATGGTATGTTTTTGTTTTCATTTGCCACAAAATAGTTCCTAATTTCCTTTGTGATGTCTTTATTGACCCCTTGGTTGTTTAAGAATGATTTAATTTCCACATATTTATCATTTTTACAGTTCTCCCTCTGTTATGAATTTGTACCTTCTTTCCATTGTGAACAGAGAAGATATATTGTGTGATTTCAGTATATTTGACTTTACTGAGACTTGTTTTTTGACTTAACATATGGTCAGTCCTGGAGAATGATCCATGTGACGTAGAAAAGAAAGTATTTCAGGCTGATGTTGGGTGAAGTGTTCTGTACATAACTATTAGGTTTAGTTGTTTTTATAGTGCCATTCAAGTCTTATATTTCCTTATTGATTCACTGTCTTCACGTTCTATCCACTATTTAAAGTAGTTTGTACTGAAATCTCTGACAATTAATGTAGAATCCTCTATTTTTCCCTTCAAATACATAAATATTTGCTTTTTAAAAAATATTTTGGTGCTCTGCCATTAGGTGCATAAATATTTATAATTGTTAGGTCTTCTTGTTAAATTCATCCCTTTATTACTATATGGTAACATTTGTCCCTCATAAGAATTTTTGATGTAAAATTTTTTATCATATTAGCATAGTTACCCCACATCTGTCTTGGTTACTATTTGCAAGGTATATATTTTTCCATTCTTTTACTTTCAACTTACTTGAGTTTTTAAATTTAAGGTGAGTCTCTAGTAAATAGCATATTTAGATGTGTCATGCTTTTTTTAATCCATTCTGCCAGTCTCGGCTTTTTGACCGGAGAGTTTAATCCATTTACATTTACAATAATGATGGATGAAGCGCAATTTTCTTCTGTCATTTTGCTGTTTCGTCTTTGTAAATGTTATACCTTTTTTGGCCCTCAATTCCTCCATTGTTCATATTCATATTCACTTCATTTTTTGGTATTGTGCCATTTTGAGTCCCTTCCTAATTTTGTGAGTATTTTTCAAATATTTTCTTTCAATTACCATGGGGTATAATTATACATCATAAATCTATAACAATCACATTTCATTTGTTATCAGCTTAATGTCAATTGCATACATGTACACAGACCTTTAAAGCCTCTGTCCTACTACTTTTCATTTAAAACTATATCTTCATACATTTCATATCTAAAACCATAAATCCATTATTGCTTTTTATGCATTTGCATTTTAGCAATGTTAAGGAGTAAAAAAAATGGTGTATATAACCAAAAATAGAATATATATTGCAGACAATTATAATCACCCATATGGTTAACTTTACCAGAGGTCTTTATTTCTTTATGACACTTTGATATACTGTCCGCTGTCCTTTCCTTTAAGTCTGAAGAAAACTCCCTTTAGCATTGCTTATAGGATAAGTCTAGTGGTAACAAACACCCTAAGCTTTTATTTATCTGGGAATGTAAATCTCTCCCTCATTTCTGAGATAGTCTCACAGGACATAAAATTATTGGTTAGCAATTGTTTTCTTTTAACACTTTAAATATTTTACTCCTCTGTCTTGTCTCCATAGTTTCTGATGAGAAATCAGCAATCATACTTATAGGGACTCCCTTGTCTATAGCATGTTGCTTTTGTCTCGCAGATTTCAAAACTCTCTCCTTGTTCTTGGTATTAGAGTTTGACTACTATATGTCAGGGCATGGTTTTCTTTGAGTTTATCCTGCTTGCAGTTCTTTAAGCTTCTTGAATGTGCACATTTGTGTGTTTTGTTAAATTTGGAACATTTTATACCACCATTTCTTTGAATATTCCCTTTGGCATCTTTCTCTTTTTCTGTTACTTGCAGGACTCCTACAATGCATATAATGCATATACATTTAATGGTGTCCCACAGATTTTTTAGGGTCTGTTCACTGTCTTTCGTTCTGTTTTGGTTCTGCTCTATCATGGTCAGGTTCAAGTTTCAACTTGGCCAGGTGGTGGTGCCTGTTTGTATGGTTGGGCAAGTGCTAGCCTGTCTGTTGCTATGAGGACATTTCATAAAATTGAATCATGATCACGTCAGCTGATTCCATTTGTAATGAGCCAAAGGGAGTGTCTTCTGCAATGAGTGGCATTTAACCTAGTCACTGGAAAGCTTTTAAGGAGGATTCAGAAGAGACAGGCTCTCTTCCTGCCTCAGCCAGCGAGCCTCTCCTGTGGCATTCATCCAGACCCTCCATCAGAGTTGTCAGCTTCACAGACTGCCCTGCAGGTTTTGGGATCTATGCTACCACAGTTACATGAGACACTTTTATAAATTTTATATTTATGGATATTTCCTACTGATTATGTTTCTCTAGAGAACCCTAACTAATACAGCTTGGTACCAGGACTGGGGTGAGTTGGCAGAAGAAATAGTGAAAACATCACCATTTGACTCTTCCAGTTCTTCACTTTTATGAAGCCAGGCTCTCAGGGATAATGTTTCTGACACCTTTATGTAGTTTTGTGGAATTAGGAGGTATAGAGATGTTGACTGGTTGTTGTTAGATACACTGTATACATAATGAGTGGAAGGGATGGGTTTAAGGATTCAAATGAGAAGCTTATGCATTGTCTGACAGATGTAAGCATTTCTGTTGAGTGTCCTGAAGGAAAATCTTATTTTCTGTAGATGCAGACTTGAAATCTCCAAAAATCAGACTCAGAATCTTATTGTTAGAGTAGCAACTTTACAACATAAACTGAAATCTCAATCTTGCATGGTGTCTGCTGTTTTAAAGTGAGGGCATTGATTGGAAAGGAGTGGGACCCTGAAAAATGGGATGGTGACATATGGTTGATAATGATGACGGTGGAAAGGTTGGAACCCTAGGTCATGCTGTGTCTTCTCTAAATAACCCTGTAACAGTTTGCCCTGAGGACATGGCCTTCCCACCATCAGCCCGCCCTAAGGAGTTGGCCACCCAAGCTCCACCTGAAGGGATTAGCCCTAGAATTATTAATCCTGTTTCACCAGATGAAACTTCAAATGAATGCCCTGAGGCAAATGGCTTGGAAGATACTTCTAAGTCCTTTCATGACCCACCCCCATGACCTCTCATTTCTTCCAGACCTATAACTAGACTAAAGTCCCAATAGGCCCCAAAATGAGAGGTACAAAGTATCACCCATGAGGAGGTATGTTACATTCCAAAAGAACTGTGTGAGTTTTCCAATTTATACAGACAAATCAGGGGAATGTGTGTGGCAATGGATTTTAAGGGTGTGGGAAAAATGATGGGAGGAATATAAAGCTGGATCAGGTGGAGTTTATTGTTATGGCCTCACTAAGCACAGATTCTGCAATGTTATAGCTTGAGGGGTTAGAAAAGGCATTAACAGTTTGTTTGGATGATTGGCTGAAACATGGATCAAAATGTGGCCAACATTACCTGAGGTTGAAATGCCAGAACTGCCCTGGTATAATGTAGATGAGGGGATCCAGAGGCTTAGAGAGATTAGAATGTTAGAGAGGATTTATCATGCAAAGCCTGCTCTTATACTCCAGGAATGTCCAGAGGATGAACCTTTTACCAGAACTATGAGAAATAAATTTGTGAGACTAGCACCATCATTCCTGAAGAGCTCTGTAGTTGCACTTCTCTGTAGGTCAGATATTACTGTAGGAACTGCTGTCACTGAGATGGAATCCTTAAACACAATGGGGATGATGGGATCCCGAGTTGACAGAAGCCAGGTGGCAGCACTTAATCACCAAAGACAAGGTGGATGTGGCTATCATAATAGACAGCAGACCCAAAGCAGGAGTCAAAATAATCTGACTCATGGAGACTTGTGGCATTGGCTAGTAACTCATGGGGTACCTACAAGTACAATAGATGGGCAGTCTACTAAATTCTTGTTTGAGCTGTATAAACAAGAGTTCTAAGTCAAGTGAACAGTGTCTAACTTGAATTACAAAAACACAAACACCACTTTGGTCCACCAGTCAGAGTGGGGGCTTATGGAGGTCAGATGACTGATGGAGTTTTAGCTCAGGTCCATCTCACATTGGGTCCACTGGGCCCCCGGACCCATTCTGTAGTTATTTCCCCAGTTCCAGAAGGCATAATTGGAGTAGACATACTGAGTAACTGGCAGAATCCCCACATTCATTCTCTAACTCGCGCAGTGAGGGCTATTATGGTGGGAAAGGCCTAGTGGAAACCACGAGAACTGCCCCTACCTAGCAAAATAGTAAGTCAGAAGCAAAACCTGAATCCTGGAGGGACCGCAGAGATTACTGCCACTCTTAAGGACTTGAAGGATACAAGGGTGGTGATTTCCACCACATCCCCATTCAACTCTCTTATTTGGCCCGTGCAGAAAACAGGTGGGTCTTGGAGGGTGACAGTAGATTACCGTAAGCTCAACCAGGTGGTAACTCCAATTGCAGCTACTGTTCTGGATGTAGTATCATTGCTTGTGCAAATCAATACATCCCCTGGTACCTGGTATATACCTATTGAGATGGCAAGGTCAGCAATATGCTTTCACTGTCCTACCTCAGAGATATATAAACTCTCGAGCCCTATGTCATAATCTTGCCCACAGGAACCTTGACAGTTTCTCCCTCCCAAAAGACATCACGCTGGTCCATTATATTGCTGATATCATGTTGATTGGACCTAGTGAGCAAGAAGTAGCAACTACTCTAGACTTACTGGTAAGGCATTTGTGTGTCAGAGGATGGGAGATAAATCCAACAAAAATACAGGGGCCTTCCACCTCAGTGAAATTTTTAGTTGTCCAGTGGTGTGGGGCATGCCGAGATATCCCTTCTACAGTGAAGGATAAGTTGCTGCCTCTGGCCCCTCCTACGACCAAAGAAGAGGCACAACACCTAGTTGGTCTCTTTGGATTTGGGCAACAACATATTCCTCATTTGGGTGTGCTACTCCAGCCCATTTATCAAGTGACCAGAAAAGCAGCTAATTTTGAGTGGGGTCCAGAACAAAGAGGAGGCTCTGTGACAGGTCCAGCCTGCTGTATGAGCTGCTCTGCCACTTGGACCATATGATCCAGCAGATCCAATGGTGCTGAAAGCATCAGTGGCAAATAGAGATACTGTCTGGAGCCTTTGGCAGGCCCCTATAGGAGAATCACAGCGCAGACCCTTAGGATTTTGGAGCAAAGCCTTACCGTCTGCTGCAGATAACTACTCTCCTTTTGAGAAACAGCTTTTGGCCTGCTACTGGGCCTTAGTAGAGACTGAACGCTTAACCATGGGCCACCAAGTTACCATGAGACCTGAGTTGCCTATCATGAGCTGGGTGTTGTCTGACCCACCAAGCCATAAAGTTGGGCATGCGCAGCAGCACTTTGTTGTAAAATGGAAATGGTATATACGAGATAGAGCCAGAGCAGGTCCTGAAGGCACAAGTAAGTTACATGAAGTGGCCCAAATGCCCATGGTCTCCACTCCTGCCACATTACCTTCTCTTTCCCAGACAAGCGCTATGGCCTCTTGGGGAGTTTATTACAGTGAACTGACTGAGGAAGATAAAATTTGGGTCTGGTTTACAGATGGTTCAGCATGATATGCAGGTACCACCCAAGAGTGGACAGCTGCAGCACTACAACCCCTTTCTGGGGTGTCCTTGAAGGACAGTGGTGAGGGGAAATCCTCCCAGTAGGCAGAACTTCGAGCAGTGCACCTGGTTGTTCATTTTGCTTGGAAGGAGAACTGGCCAGAGGTGCGTTTGTATACTGACTCATGGGCTGTTGCTAATGGTTTGGCTGGATAGTTAGGGACTTGGAAAGACCATAATTGGAAAATTGGTGACAAAGAGGTCTGTGGCTAGACCTTTCTGAGTGGGCTAAAAATATGAACATATTTGAGTCCCATGTGAATGTACACCAGAGGGTGACTTCAGCAGAGGAAGGTTTGAACAATCAAGTGGATAAGATGACCCGTTCTGTGGATACCAGTCAGCCTCTCTTCCCAGCTACTCCTGTCATTGCCCAATGGGCTCATGAACAAAGTGGTCATGGTCATAGGGATGGAGGCTATGCATGGGCTCAGCAACATGGACTTCCACTCACCAAGGCTGACCTGGCTACAACCACTGCTGAGTGCCCAATCTGCCAGCAGCAGAGACCCACACTCAGCCTCCGACATGGCACCATTCCCTGAGG
This sequence comes from Myrmecophaga tridactyla, assembly GCA_004026745.1. Lineage (NCBI taxonomy): Eukaryota > Metazoa > Chordata > Mammalia > Pilosa > Myrmecophagidae > Myrmecophaga > Myrmecophaga tridactyla. The sequence goes on along the minus strand of PVIY010008646.1, from coordinate 56,011 downwards.
TTACCAGCTGGCTACATGGTGGCAGGTTGATTACACTGGACTACTCCCTTCATTGAAGGGGCAGTGATTTGTTCTAATTGGAATAGATACATACTCTGGATATGGGTTTGCTTTCCCTGCACACAATGCTTCTGCCAAAACTACCATCTGTGGGCTTACAGAATGCCTTATCCAACGTTATGGAATCCCACACAGCATTGCTTCTGATCAAGGAATACACTTCATGGTAAATGAAGTACAGGAATGGGCACTTGGCCTATTTGGGGAAGATTTCATATGTTTACGGATGTATGCAGGACAGTTAAGTATTGTTAGGTGAGGAAGAAATATGTCTTTTATTGTTTTCTATTTAGAAATTAAGTATGGTTTAAGGTGATGTATACAGCTGCCAAGGTGACAAGGGGTGGACTGTCATAGTCAGGTTCATATATCAACTTGGCCAGGTGGTGGTACCCATTTGTCTGGTTTGACAAGTGCTGGCCTGTCTGTTGTTATGAGGACATTTCATGGAATTAAATCATGATCACGTCAGCTGCATCCACAGCTGAATCCATTTGTAATCAGCCAAGAGGAGTGTCTTCTGCAATGAGTGGCATTTAATCTAATCACTGGAAGGCTTTTAAGGATGATTCAGAAGAGACTGTCTCTCTTCCTGCTTCAGCCAGCAAGCCTCTCCTGTGGAGTTTATCCAGACCTTCCATCAGAGTCATCAACTTCACAGCCTGCCCTATGGATATTGGACTCTATGTTCTGATGGTTACATGCGACACTTTTATAAATTTTAGATTTATGAATATTTCCTGTTGATTCTGTTTCTCTAGAGAACCCTAACTAATACATGCTCCTCAGCCTGAATCACTTCAATTCTCTTGTTTTTTGCATTCACTGATTCTCTCTTCTTCCAGCTCCAATCTGCTGTTGCAACTCTCTTGGGAATTTTTCATTTCAGTTATTTTGGTCTTCAATTCCTGCATTTATGCATGCTTTATTTTTACAATTTTTATCTCCGTATTGATATCTTCATTTTGCACAATATTTTTTTTCAAGATATCCTTTAATTTTCTCTGTGTGTGTTTTCATGTCCTTAACCATACTGAGGATCATTATTTACAAACCTTTTGCTGTTGTGTCTAAAATTTGATATTCTTCTTTGATGGTTTCTGAATTTTTATCTTGTTCCTGGCACTATCTTGTGCATCATGTGTTTATTTTCTAATCATATTTTGCACACTGTACCTTTTAATATTTTAAGGTGTAACTCTGGGATTTAGTCTCTGAGCCGTCAGTTCCTTAAGTTTGCATCCAGGTTGGACTGATATGATAGAGAAGACCTTGAGTGTTAAGAGCTTAAAAAATGCAAAAAACACCTTTCCCAATATTTACTAATTGGCCCTGTGTCGGCTCATGCTCTCATTTACAGCTTAACCCTCCTATCAAGAAGAGCAGCCTGAGGTGAATGTGAAGAACAGGTTTCTCTCTCTCTTTCCTGAGCCTGCTTCTTGCCTTGGGCTTGTTTTTGCTCATGGCCTGAAAAATTTCCCATTTATAGGAATTCAGGTGCCCCCTTTACCCTCTATGAAATGAACTTTCTCCTCCTGCAGGAGAAAACTCCTATGCACTTACAGCAGGTAATCCTTTGCTCCATTTTGTTTTGTTTTGTCCTAATTGTTTCTTGCACCACTTTTGCTTTCCACAAGCTGCATGCGACTGAATGGCAAATCCTAGGAGGGTGAGCCCAAGATGAGTTTCCTAGTTCAGTTACGGGCTGCCACCTGATAGAATGGCTCAACACACAGGCACCCTGGTATGTGCTTAGGAGTTACTCTTCTCTCACAGAGCATGGAATTTCAGGCCATTCTCCCAAGAAGGGAGTATAGAAGGAGCCAGCAAGACACTAAGAGCTTCTTCTACCATGTTTAAAGCTGCTTTTTCCTTGATTAGGCCCTTGCCCAGGTACTGCACTGTTTTCTGTACTTTTCTGTATCTTAACTGTTTTCTGGAACTTTGAAGAAGATGGCTTTGCTAGTCTTTGCCAGTTATTCAAAGACTTTGTAGGATAACAGCACCTTGTTTACTTACACTGCCATCTTGGTCAATAGGAAGCTGGAATTACTTTTTAAAGAGCACTGAGTTTCATTTCTGTAAATTGTGCTATTACTGAAGAACTATTGGTACTACATATACTAGCATTATTTATTTCAAGAATCTGTACTGCATATTGATGCATATACATATATATGGACTAGTGAATTGAATATGCAGGGGTAGATATATATGTACACCAACTGCCTATCATTAATCATTTAGAGGTAGTTATGAACACGTATGCATGTTTGGGGGGTGTACATTTACATTGAAAGGGGTTTCTCTCCTCTTCATATTTTTTGCATCCTATAACTATGGTTTTAATTCAATTTTTTTTTTTAGGTGCATGTTCCAGGAATTGAACCTGGGTCTCGCACACTGAAGGTGAGCATTCCACCACTGAACCACATATGAATGTAATTCAATTTTTGATTGCAGTAATTTCTCTAGCATTTCTGAAAATGGGGGTATATGGTTAATATTTATCAATTTTTCTTTGTTATCCAAAGAGACCTTTCTTTAACATTTTCCAATAAATGATATAGTAAATGCTTTACTTGCAGTCCATTCCTCTTAGTAATATAATAATATCATCCGGCCATTTTTTTTATTCCATTGCTACAGAAAAGAAGTTGTCTATGCTGATGCCAAAATCATTGTTATTTCTTAAAAGGAACCTCTCCTTCTGTCTGGAAGTTTGTAAGTTTTTTCCCTTTTTTTTAACTAAGGAATTTTCCCATAATTTTTCAAGATGTGTGTTTTTTTCTCATAATAATCGGTGACCCTTTTCAATTTGCAACTCAAGCTTTTCTACAGTTTATAGAACTCTTTTCTTTCCTTTCTTTCCTTTTTTTTCTTTTGCGTGGGCAGGTACTGGGAAACGAATCAGGGTCTCCAGCATGGCAGGTGAGAATTCTGCCACTGAGCCACCATTGCACTGCCCTAGAACTCTTTTCTTTAAAAAAAAAAAAAAAACAATGTATTTTTTGGCTCCTTCTACTTCTCTTTCTTCAATTCAATAATTGATGCTAGGTTTCCTCGCTCTAATTTGCAATATCTCTTGTTTTCTCTAATATCTATCTCTTAAGTTTTTTGCTCTGTAGATCGAGACATTTCCTCTACATCTCCAGGCCTATTTAAGGATAATCAGTTGTGATCTCATTCAAATGACCCCATGAAGTTTTTCTTTTCTTTTTACATTAGAGTTCACTGTGTTGTACAATCATATGGCTTTTTAAAAATATTTTTATTGTAGTGACATATGTGTCACTACAATGAAATTTCCCCTTCTGACCGCATTCAAATGCCACACAGTATCATTTTGGAAATCATAGGTTTTAATTCCCAGTGTTTTTTTCGAAGTAGGGGTTAGGGATGGGGGAGGGATGAATTTATTAAAATATTTTTGAGTTTCAAGTTTCCTCCTAGTGTTTTCTCTTCTTCATCAGCTCTGTTTCTATGTGGGAACTTTTATTTATTGTGCTTCCACCCTTGCTACCCACCTCTATTCCTATCCTTGATGCTAGAGTCCCTCTGGTGTGACATTGTTTATTTTCTCATCTATTTATTGGTCTGCTTGTTGGGACTTGATCACTGGTGTTCTTATTTAATACATGGGTCATGACAGAATAGAAGGGGCAGCTTCTCTGTTCCTGTAAGCAGCAGTGGACCTGTGGGCAGCCTGTTGAACCACAAACAACGCACAAGGAATGACCACAAACAGCAGGTCTCTCAACCTCACCCACCACAAAGGTAGAGGGAATGTGGGCCGATGATCTGGCTCCCTTTCAGCTCCACGAGGGGCAGAGTAGACATGGTCATGCTGGGCAATGTTGGCCATTTCCTTGGGAGTCCAGATTTCTCTGATAGTCAAGCTTTCCCCAGTTTCCACAGCTTTCAGATTCCCACCCTATTCTCTCCTTGGTCCCAAAGGTAAAAACCACACAACTCTCATTCATACTTTCCTGCCCCCCTCCCAACTACTAGACTGACCCTACAATTCCTGGATTCAGGAGCACAAATATAGGTTGGAACTGGGAGTGAAGGGAAAATATGATGGCCAAACCCACCACTTCTCATAAGTGAGTCCACACAACCACACAAGATCAGCATCCAAATAGATGGCAACTGTGCCTGGAGGGGCAATGAGTGTACTGATGTCATCCCTAACAGCTGACCCCTGAAATTCCATCATGGAGGCTCTTAACTTTGGGCTCAACATTTTCTGCCCATTAAAGGATAAAGAAAAGAAAAAAAGTGGTGAAGGGATGTCCATTAACAGTCATTCATATGTTGGGGTGAAAATGTCTTATCAATTACTAGCATGAGAAAACAGGTACAATAAAAGAAAGTGAGGGGGAGACAAAGTGCACTTTAATTCTGAGGAAGACAGGATGAGAAACATGGTTTGAGCGTGGCCATGCAGCAAAGTAAAGGCTTAGGAATGGGCAGGCTAAGGAGCTGAGGCTAATTTTACTTCAGTTGCAATTGTGAGTAGAACTTCTAAATCTCTTTAAATAAAAACAGATTTCATCTTTCCTTCTCTTTATTTCAAAAATCTCTGTGGTAAGAAATCTTGAAGGAAGAGTTAAATTTTCAAGTAACTGGGGAGACAGACATTTTCGACTGTCTCAAGTTTTGGGTAATGTTACCTTAAAAACATATCACTTAAATTGTACACTTCAGCAAATGAAATTTATGCTCTGGTGAGGAACAAACACAAACTAAAGGTCTGGAAAGAAAAGGAAGCACCGAAGAATTAAAACTTGTGAAGAGCTCTCAGCAGCCCACCACAAGTAGTGCTTCTGAAAGGTACTGAAGAACCCTAGAACAATTAGAAGAAGCATTTCCAATGATTCCCTGAGGCTGTCATCAGAAACCAAATATCTGACAACAAAAATGAGTGGTTCTTCAGTGGTAGAATGGTCACCTTTCATGCAGGAGACCCTGGGTTCAATTCCCGAACCATGCACCCCACCCCCCCCAAAAAAGAGAGGGAGGTTCTTGGAATTGCAGGAAACATTGAAGAGCAACAAAAAATGTAAATATGTGGGTAAACAGAAATAAATATTGACTGTTCAAAAACTAAAAAATAATATGGCAAGGATAGCACACAGAAACCTAACACATGACAACCGTAACACAAAGGATGACACAGGGGGTAAAAAAAAATAAAATGTTTAAAGGATTTCTAATGTACTTTTGTAAGTGGTAAAATTATGAATTTAAAATAATCTATATTAAGTCAAAGATGCAAATTCCAATTGTGAGGGTAATGAATAAAAAATAGTATAAGCACGTAGAACTAAAAGATTAATATAGGAGGTTAAGAGACAAAAACAATAAGCAGGGCGGGCCATGGTGGCTCAGCAGGCAAGAATGCTTGCCTGCCATGCCAGAGGACCCAGGTTCGTTTCCCGGTGCCTGCCCATGTAAATAAAAAAAACAAAAAAAAACAATAAGCAATTCTAATGATCATCAACATGAGAATAACAAATTGTGTCATATTCATACAATAAAAGACCCCATAGTAATGAAAAGGAATGAAATACTTTTACATGCAATAGCACAGATGATTCTTGAAAACATTTTTATGAACTAAAGAAGTTGACCACACGACAGATATTCAACAAACATACATGTTGTAGTATGGCTGAATAATGTTTCATTTTATGGATATACTGTATTTTGTTTATACATTCACCCATTGATGGATATTTGGGTTGTTTCAACTTTTGAGCTATTATGAATAACACTGTCATGAACATTTGTATACACCTTTTTGTGTGGACCTATGTTTCCAATTCTCTTTGGAATATACCTAGGAGTGGAATGCCTGGGTCATTCTAAGCTTAACTTTTGAGGAACTGTCAAATTGTTTTCCAAAGGTGGGGGGGGTACAATTTTACATTTCCACCAGCATTGTATGAGGGTTCCAATTTCTCCATATCCTCAGCAACACTTGTTATTGCATGTCTTTTGATTACAGCACCTGGTTTGAATTTGGTATACCATTGTGGTTTTGATTTACAAAACTATCTAATGACTAATGGTGCTGAGCATCTTTTCATATGCTTATTGGCCATTTGTACGTCCTCTTTGGACAAATGTCTGTTTAGATCTATTTTCATTTCATTTGAGTCATTTTTTTATTGGTGAATTGTAAGCGTTCATTATATATTCTAGATAGAAGTCCCTTATCAGATATGATTTGTAAATATTTTCTTGAAATCTGTGGAACTGTCTTTTTGCTTTCTTGAGTGTATTCTTTGTGCTACAGATTTTAAAACAAAATTTTGATGAAGTCCAATGTATCTATTTTTTTCTGTGCTGCTTTGTTTTAGCTAGGAACCAGCACCTAATCTAAAGCTACAAAGATCTACACCAGTGCTTTCCTCTCAGAACTTTATAGTTTTAACTCCTATATTTAGGTCTCTGATCCATTTTGAGTTAATTTTTGTATATGGTGTGAGGTAGGGGTTCAATTTCATTATTTTACATATTAATATCCAGTTGTCTCAGAACCATTCTTGAAAAGACAAAGACTATTGTCTTGAATGAATAGAAGACTATTCATTCTCAATTGAGTTGTCATGCCACCTTAGGCAAAAGTCAGTTGACATAAATATGAGGGTTTATTCTGGATTTTCAATTCTATTCCATTGATCTATACAGCTATCCTTTTGCCAGAACCAGACAGTCTTAATTACCATAGCTTTTTAGTAAATTTTGAAATTGGGGAATGTGAGTCCTCCAACTTTTTCCTTTTTCAAGAGCATTTTGGCTATTCAGATTCCTTGCATTTCAATATGAATTTTAGGATAATGTGACATTTTTTACAAAAAATAGTAATTTGGTAGTTCATAAAAACTGCACTGAATCTGTGGCTCAACCTGAGGAGTATTTCCATCTTTATAATATCACCTTCCAATCCATGAGCACAGGATGCTTTCCTATTTATACAGATCTTCAAAAGTTCCTTTCAACAATCTTTTATAGTTTCCAGTGTACATATCTTGTGGGTTTTTTTTTTTCATTTTTTTTTTTTTACATGGGCATGGGCAGGCACCGGGAAACGAACCCGGGTCCTCTGGCATGGCAGGCAAGCATTCTTGCCGCTGAGCCACCGCGGCCCACCCTCTTGTGGTTCTTTTTAAAACTACTTTATTCTTTTTTATGCTATTGTCAATGGTACTGAATTCTTAAATTCAATTTTTCATTATTAGTGTATAGAAATACAAGTGATATTTGTGTATGCATTTTGTATCCTGCAAACTTCCTGAACCCATTTACTAGCTTTAGTAATTTTGGAGGGATTACTTACACGATTACATGGTCTACAAATAGAAATAATTTCACTTCTTCTTTTACAATCTGTATACTATTTGCTTTTGGCAAACAGCCCTGGCTAAATCTTGAACTGCAACCATAATCCAAGTGGCAAGAGTGAATAACCCTGTTTAGTTTCTGATTTTAGGTGGGGAAGCTTTCAGTATACATATGATGTTAGCTGTGGGTTCTCTGTAGATACATTTTATCACTTTGAAGTAGATTTCTTCTATTCATAGCTTGTTGAGTGTTTTTATCTTGAAAGGTGCTGGAGTTTGTGAAATGGTTTTTCTGTGTCTACTAAGATGACCGTGCATTTTTCTTCCTTTATTCTATTATTATGGTTATTATATGGATTGATTTTTGTTTATTGACCCCACTTTGAATTCCTTAGGTGGCTCTTAGTCAGCCATGGTCTAAAATCATTTCTACATGTTGCTGATTTGGTTTTCTACTATTTTGTTGAAGATTTCTGCATCTATATTCATATTTCAAAAATTTCGTAATCCTTCTTTCTGCTGTGTACCCTTTCTTCACAATCAGGTAATTCCTCAGGCACATCATAGAAAAGCTAACATGCCACCTAAGTCATTAGCACTTTTAGTATTAAAACCCTACGTCTCTCGTGACATTTCCATATGTTTCGCAGAAGGCAACTTCCTCAAAGTTACCCAAGATGTTTTGCATGTTGGCATATGGAGGGCCCTTTGAACCCGCCATATCTTTGGTGTATTTCCCTTTCCTCACGCAGAAAGCTGACCTCCTAAGGTTTATTGATATGAACTCTTCACAACCCACTGGCGTCTCGTCCCCCTGGGACAAGACAGAAAGGTACAGCTCTATCTCCTCACTTCAAAGTAGATTTCTGTCTTGTTTTGATATTTTCATAGGTTTTTTTTTTTTTAACATACATATGCAGAATTCAGCATATTACTGGTTATATAAAAGTCTCTGGAGAAATATAACTTAACAAAAATTCTAGGTCACCTTACTGGGCTGCCGTACTTTAAAGCCCTCACCATGTGGGCTATGAGAGTGATCAGAGTGCAGGCTAAAGAGGAAATTAAAAATTGACAGGGGCAGGCCACAGTGGCTCAGTGGCAGAGTTCTCGCCGGCCATGCCAGAGACCCGGGTTCAATTCCCTGTGTCTGCCCATGCGAAAAAAAAAAAAAGACAGGTTTGCATTTAATGCTAAGATCATACTGAAATTATCTTATAATACCTAGACAAACTTAACCTAGTGGCCATCACTAATCAGACCAGTGAGAAACAGTAAGAACAAAAACATATTATTCAGAAGGTGAGTCTGAACCATTTTGTCCAAAGCATATTATCGTTAATGATAATAATAATAATAATGTAGAATGTAGATCAGGCATGAACACTATTTTTCACCTGTATTCCCTACTTCATTATGAACACTCAGAGGACAGATACAATGTGTGTCTTATTGCTAGTCAAATGTGCTAGATATTCAAACTGTCTAATGAAGTATAAGTATAAATTTTGTCTCCCCCCAATTTTTGAATAAATGGCTAACTTAATGATCCAAAATGGCTAACGAGACATAAATACAAAACTCTCTTCGGAAAATTAATAGCTCCTTTCTTAGCCATCTTGTTGGTTTATTTTAATATAGGTAAATGAAACTAATCCAATACTCTCCAAATCTGAAAACAAAGTTGTAGTCTTCTTGTATTTACTAATGATCTGAAAATAGCAGCAGAATTAGAAGAGAACCAATCCTAAAATAAAGTTATCTTAAACATGAAAAGTTTTATTAGTCTTTGATCAAGATGCATATCTCTAGGTACAGATGAAATGCATATTTATAATTTTATTAGACTCAATTGCTTCTGGCTATGAAAATCACTGCTGAATTTAAACTTTAATTTTCATAGTCTGAGAGGCATGCTTTTGAATATATTATTTTTTAATAAAAATATTAACATCTTGAATTCCATGCCATATCCTCTATTAACTTGTAGGAAAGTAAAAAAAAGTATACAATAAAATCATATTGATTAATAAGATTCCCTCCATAGAATACAGGTCACTTTCTTAACAGTTTTCCATAATCTATTGCATATTTCTTTCCCTACATTAAATATGATACTAAATTGTATCTTTAAAGAAATTCCCCTGTCAGTATGACACTTCCTGATTTTAACTTTCCACCTTGTGTATTAGAGATTTATGAACATACCTCATTTCTACTGTCAGACACTGAAGGAACTGAGGGCTGGAAGTTCTGTGTGTGTCTTTGTTGTTTGTTTGTCTGTTTTTTAATGAAATCACATTTGAAGGGGCCCTAAAGGAGGGGTCAGCAAATTAGGGGCAGATAGGAACAGTCCCTCCATTCACAGGTTGATTCTACTCTATGGAAGGACAGCTCTGAGGGCTTGGAAACCACAGGGATGATGAATTACTACCCTCTTTAAACAAAGGTGTGGTTTAGAGCTGTCTGCACGCTAGAAAAACATGTTCTTAAACTTAATCCACTCCCGTGAGTGTGAACCCATTGTTAGTAGGGCTTTCATGAGGGCACTGCGGTGAAGGTATGACCCAATTCAGTCACGATGCGTCTTCATCCTATTCCTGGAGTTCTTTGTAAGGGAAATGAAATTCAGAAAGAGAGAGAGAGAGCACAGAGGGCTCAGCGAGAAGCTGACCAGAGGGCAGAAGAGCCCAAGGACCACGGGCAGACACCCCAGAATGCCAGTCTTCGGGCAGAAAGCATCGCCTTGATGGTGCCTTAGGTTCAGGTTCCATCAGCCTCAAAACTGTGAGCTAATAAATGCCTGGCTTTTTTAAGCCAACCCATTCTATGGCATTTGCTTGGCAAGGAGGAAACGAAAACAAAAGGATAATTACAATCAGCTGGGGGCAGAAAATAGAACACAATATAGAGTAAAATAGGGAATAAAGTTTTTTCTACTTGGATAATAAAAAGTATATACATATGATAGATGAACTGACTTCAAAGGACTGCTTTCTACCCTATGAGTCTCTAAAACTAAATAATATCCTTGAATGTTTAGGAATTTTATAATCTTCTCTATCTAAAGGTTTATAGCCAGTTTCATGGCTAAAACTTGTGTGAAGGGTGGAATTTATTTCATTTTGTTAGTTTTCCAATTCTTTGTGATTGCCTGTACAACGCCAGTGTTTTAAAGAGAAGAAAAAAGTCTACGAATGTCATGAAAACCTGCATGTCCAGAAATGCCTAGGAAACACATCAAAGTCACAGAGCCAATTCATTAGCAATTAGGGTATTAACCTCCTCAGCGAACTGCAGCAGCTGTAAACACCTCCAAACCCTGAGTGCAAAACAACTGTTTATCACCTTCACTTGTTTCGACTGGCTCAACAATTGTTTGCACACAGATGGGCTGAGACTAAAACAAATGATCCCAGGAAAGAACCTACAGCACCAACTCTCTTTTCATTAGGGGGGAGATTCTTTATCAACTTTGAAGGCATGATTATAAAACAGAAGCACCTCTCCAAGCTACACTGACCCTATATTTACTCTTAGAGCAAGGTATGCAAGGACCTTCTTTAAATGGCTTAATGTACATCACGAACACCGCGTGGCCAATTTGGAACTTTTCAGTTAGGCTGCACCTTCTAAACTGTACATCCGTCTATAACATTCATAAGAGAACCGTGATCGAGCATTATGATTTGTAACACTCCCTCTGTTTGAACAAAAAGAAGTCACGGTGCTATTGCCCAGCATGCTATTTCAAAACCACACACATTTTCTTAGTTTTTGTGCTTCACAACATATCTTGACCAACCATTCATGTGCCTTCTCTCACTTTCTCAGGTTTCTTATCGTGTGATTTAAGTGTGTAAATTTAGACCTGTTCTTAATCTTAATCCACCTTCCTGCCTTGGGAACCCATGGTGAAGAGGATCTCTTGAAGATGTTAATTTTGCTCAGACTGTGACCCAGCTGAAAGAGGCTGGGTCTAAATCTAGATTGCTGGAGACTTTTATAAGCAGAGGAAATTCAGACAGAGAAAAAAAAGCTCTGGGAGGGGCCAGAGGCCAGAAGTCAACAGAACGAGGACAATGGAGAGGACAAAGCCACAGGATGCAAGGCAGGGATGCAAGCCAGGGGACCCCAGGCATCCCCAACAGTCAGCTCCAGAACAGAACAGACTTTGAGGAGCAAACATCACCTTGGTGATGCCTCAATTTTGGACTTCTCCCAGCCACAGAACTGAGCCAATAAATTCCTGTTGTTTAAGCCAGGAATAATATCGAGCAGGAATAATAATCACACCACAAGAAAATTTTCCCCCAAACAGCATCTAAATATCAGTTGCATTTATGGTTTACATATGATCAAAAAGAAAAGAAGGATCTTTCAAACTTTACTCCCTATTTCTTTATAATTCTTGGTGACAAGGGAAAAAAATAAAGGCATATAGAGCTTGACACCAAAATTGTAATGTCTATGTTTACTCGCTGCTTTTATCAAAACACCTAGCTTCCATAAAGAATGCCTGTGGGATATTTAGGATGTGTTTTTGCAAAAGTAGGGAGGGGAAATGGACTCAGCCTACAAAACCTCACAGCAAAGCAGAATCCAGGACACAATGGGTATTCATTTACTAAAAGAAAATAGTCTTTTCCTTCCTTTCCCATATCTAGTTTTATCATTAAATGAATTCTGCATGTGCCTTCTGATTGATATATAACTTATAAACTTTATGTCTACTTTGATTTTGCCTTCCATGAATTGTTAGAAAAATACCAAGTTCCATTAAGCTTGATTGCCAGGTGAGAGGAAAAGTGTGGAAATATTTTTCAAGGAATGTCCTTGCTCATCTTGCAGTATTTACTCATAATTATATGTGCACTCAGGCAAGAGTACAATACCTTGATTGTCACTCACTGTGAAATTATGAATACAGCAAGGAGCTGCTGGCAGCATGATGCAGACTTCTTATGTTTGCTGATTCACGTCATGGGGTAGCACTCCTTCCACTTACCTAAAATTGTCCCCAGTGTGAGGGATTTGATGGCGTTGAATTCTGTACCTGATGACAGGGTGACCTGTCTCCTTGCACTCTGGTTAACCTGTTAAATGGTCCATTGGAAGCAAACATCAAAATGACAAGCGATTTTGATAAGAAGAGCATAGGGAGACAAAAAAAAAAGATAAACGTTATGTTATTACTATCACAAAGGTTAAATAAGCCAACTTCAAACAAATAACGGTTTAAAAAAGGGGACAAATGTTTATGAAACATTTCTATAATACTACAATCACACCCCACCTTACTCTCAACCCCTTTCCCTCTAATTTTCTTAGTGTTGTAAGAATCTGTAATGGGTACAATCCACAGATGAAATAAGCTATTTTAAACCTTAGAACTTCTTACTTATTTCTAAAGAAACTGTGTAACGTGAAGCAGAAAAGTATGTTCTTTGTACATTCAGTATATAAATGTGACTCATCAAAATCCAGTGATAATGCATAATTTAATTACTCTTTTTTGTTAAATTGTATTTCCATTATAAAAAAGATCTTTTTTTTCACATGCATTTAAATAGCTATAGCATGTTTTTTTCCTTTTTTAATTTAATGGGAAGAGTTTTCTACTGGAATATCAATTAATAGATTACACCAATCGTCACCATGATAAACCAGACAACATTTCCCTACCAAGCAGAATAAAACCGTGGCATTTTAAATTGTCAAATATTAATAATAACTTTGACAGAGGCTTACTGTTAAACAAACGAAGCAAAGAAAAAAATTGACGTTTTATGTCCCATCAAGACTTACGGGATGACACTGCGGAATGCATATGTCTTTTATTATGACTTATTATCAGATTTTTGCTTTAGGTTATACATTCAGAGAGTCACAATTTTAATTAATGTTATGCTGCTGAATTTCTTCATTACCTCTACAAAGACCACTGCTCCATCTCGGTTAATCTTGACATGGTGAGGCTGCCCATCAGCCAGGTTTTTAAAGTCAAAGTTAAAAACATCAGGTTGGTGATGCCTGTCCAGCTTGTACCTGATCTGCAAACTACCTAAAGAAGGGGAAAAAAATGACATTTTTAACTAAAATAGAATTTTATAAAAACTGTCAATGCAGGTTCTAAAGCACATTTTATTTTATTTTTTGGTTTGATGCAATTTGAAATCTATTGAGCATTTAGTTGGGTGCAGCTCATGTTCACTTTTCTGCATTAGTGATCTGATCACTCATTTACAAGCTAATCTAGGGTTGAATTCTGAGTCCAGATACACTAGTTAAAAAGTCGAGAACAAATGGATTATAATAAGCAGTCTCTTCTCCAAATTCCTCCATTTTCCTTAACTAAAGGAAAAAGTCTAAATCAAGCATACAAAATTAAACATATTAAGCATGTGAACTAGGCTCTAAATTAATTATTAATAAGGTGTTCATATCATTAAGCAGTAAAACCTCAAGCAATATGGCATCAGCATTCCTTTTCTATAAGCACAACTTCTTTAAATGTGACTAAATTTAATGCATTTTAATGTATTGCAGACATTTACATAATTAATTTGCTTTTTTCTCTTTGTACAACCAGAATTTTTTTTACAAGTTTCTGCGATAATAAAAAAAAGGGTAAAAGAGAGAAATAAGTGGTCTGCTATACTGTCTACTTCTCCCAATCCACACACTGTTCCCCCACTCTACAAATTTTTGCCTAAAATGGAGCCATTAGCCAGAGACTATGCAAGGCTTCTCGAGATGTTAAATCTTTTCCCTCACTTGCCATGAAGCATTTGATTTTATTCTCCAACTGTGAACACCTGGAAAGTCAGGGCAGCCATTGGCTGGGGATTCTCACTTCAATCTTCTTCTCCATGTAACTATGATATGACTTTTCAACCCCCGATCAGTAAAAAAAAAAAAAAATCACATTTATCTGATGCATATAGAAATTGGCTTTTCTGTGGTTTAACTGTCTCAATACTATCTTCGTACATCTTTACTTTGCTTAGAATGAGGAGGAAATATTTTCCACGTGTGTAACACGAGAGATCTTATTTCAAAATGAACTGCAAAACTGATTTAGATTATTCACGTGCTGAAGTAAAGGCCTCCTAGCCATGACGAGAAGCGGTTTCCCATCAAATACGCAAAATGATCAAACGTGCAATGGATGAAAGCCATCTTAACGTAATCACTGAAATGGGAGCTTCTGCGATAAACATTTTGGTTGTAACGAAAAATCAACCCACTCCAATGAACTGCAACGTGGAGGGCATGTCATTCCGTGTTTGTCAGGTGACATGGAAAGGGCCCGCGTCTACACGGGCCGGTCATGCTAATTCAATCTTCCTGCCCTTACGTAAAGACACGTACCGTTGTGGGCGAGGACAACTGAGAGGTATTCCTCCTGGAAGGAGCTCACATACAGCAGTAAGCTGGGGGTTTCCGCGGTTCGGAAGCTCAGGGTAACCATTTCCCTGGTCAGCGTCACCTCCTCACGAAGCGACGCTGCCAAGGAGCTGGAGTTCTTACCCAAGGTGTAATTGGAATGTTCTTGAAAATTGTAGATCACTGAGGAGCCCGTTCTAAAATACGCAGAAATCTCTGGAATGAGGCACATTTTTCTTCTATTAGCAACATGTAAGGTCAAGGGTCTTGCTTTGCTTCCCTAAAGAATGTTTGCATCCTTCAGTATCCCCAGGGAGAAAATGATAACGGCATGCTTTACGGTTTTTATTATTTGGGGGGGGGGGGTTGGAGGGAGGTATTAACTTTAATATTTAAAAATAAATTGGATTAAAATGGTAACTAAGCCCCATATATCCATAACCCAGAACTTAGTAACACTTAATAGAGATTTCAGTATTGCTCCAAAATGCTTCATCCTACTGTACATAAAATTAAATCCCTAGTATAAATGTAGAATTTAAAGGTTACAGCTGCACTAATAATCTTTTGAGAAATCCGGAGGACTGATACCAGATTTAAAGAAGGAGCCACAGGCTTAATATGCCCTTCTAAATTAAATGCAGGAATTTGGGACAGAAATGATTCCGTTTCAAATAATGGCATGGAATGGTCTCATCCTTCCCTCATAACGTCCCCTGCCCTTGAGCTCTTCCACGCCCCGGCCCGCGCGCCCCGGCCACACTCACCGCTGGAGCAGAAGGGCCCGGCGTAGGCCGAGAGGCTGCAGTCACAAGCCACCCCCCTGCGCTTCTCCCGGCACTGCCCCCCGTGGCGACACAGATGTCCATAGCTGCTGCAGTGCCCCGGGCAGCCCGGCTCCACGCCCGGCGTCCGCGTGGCTCTTTCTTCCAGGTCCAGGGCC
>PVIY010008646.1:0-40167 GCA_004026745.1 Myrmecophaga tridactyla | reverse complement strand
AGGTGTTTTTTTAATTTTAAATTTATTAGACAATGAAGTGCATGATAAAGTTTACATAGAAAAGTCCAGTATTTCTGCCATATAAAAATATATGTGCAGACAAATTTCTTACTTACAAGAGTCCCCAAAAATAAAGTTATGAAATGGAAGAGAAGGCAGAGAAGGCAAGAGGGGTGAAACTAAAATATACGATTTTATCAGAGTTCTGCCTTATTCCATCCAGGCCTCTCTTAGGACATGGTGGTATAATATTAACTAAACAATATCTCCCTCTCTTTTCTTTTTTTTAGCATGCTTCATGTGACCATAAGGATTTCGGGACACAGGAATTGCCTAAAGAACTTGTTAAAAAGCATGGATCGTTGGGTTCGTTTTTAGGGACTGTGATAGAATGTTCCCGGGGTAAGATTCCCAAATTTTAATCTTCAACTAGTTTCACAGGTTTCAGAAACATCATCCTGGGGTGAATGGTAATTTTAGGTGAGTATTCATGCTAACTTTGTTGCTTGGCTTTCTATTAATTAATCATCAGGATTATAAATCAAAAAATAAATTTGCTTCATTTAACCCATGTGTGTGCTCTTAGTGTTGGGTGGTTTGATGATTTGAAGTGAAGCATGATCTTAATAAAAACTGGGTTTTTATGGTCTGAGTTGTATGCACGCACACACACACTAACTTTAGTGCACTGGCTAGCACTAACCCCTATATGCGTGCTGTAGTGCTCTCTAGCAGAGTAAGCTGTGTGATAACTTGTGATTTATATCAGTTTTTAATAGGACTGCATTCTTATTTACTTTAAAATGCATGAGAAATGACTAAATGAGAACTACTTCCTTAATCTGCTTAGTTTTCAAATTAGACTAGAGTTGTTTGAAAAGCAATGTAGCAAAACATATTTTTTTCCCTTTGGGGAAAGCAAACAATAAACAAGTAAATTGAAGGGAAGGCTTCCATTACCCAGAGCTGTCATCTTTAAATGAACAGAGGGCAAGAATAAAGGAGCAAAATCGAGTTATAAACAGAGCATGTGATGAGAGAACAGGAGAAGGCAGGGAAGGGTGGAGGCTGGTAGATAACACCCACCGCACTGCTTCTTTGGACCTGCTCTCTCAGTGGACTGTTTTGGAGGGACACTGGTGGATGCATGCCCTGATTAAAAGGTGTGTTCTTTAAATGCACAGACAGCCAAAATCGAAGTGGGTAAAACTGCTAATAATTTTATAAACAGTGTTGCTAAGAAGTAGCTGAAACGAATGTGCAAACCGCCTGCAAAATTTGAGCGCAACCTTGAGAATCAGTCGAACACAGGTTTGCATTTCTCTCCCAGCTGGGTTCTGCAACAAAGTCTCTAGACCTCCCTGAGCCTCCATCATCTCATCTGTAAAGTGGGGACAATAACACCCATGGGAGGAGCTATTAATATGAAGCTTTTAGTCAATGGGGCTAATGGTAGCAGCTGCTTGTAACTGCCACGCCGTCCTCCCGCAGCTGTGGCTTTCCCGCGGCCCCTCTCGGCACGCCCAGCGCGCGTGCACCCAGCACCCAGCACCCAGCACCGCAGCGCTCACCCACGAAGAGCTGGCTGTGGAGCTGCAGGCGGATGTGGCCGTCGGGGGGCGCGGGCTGCGTCTTGGGCGGGAGCCGGTCCACTCGCAGCGAGGCCTCCCGGACGTTCCTCTCCGCCCGCACGTGGTGCCATCGGCCATCGTTGAAGGGGCTGGGTGACCACACCGTCAGCTCGCGGGGCCCGTTCCCCACGTCAAAGGAAAAGGTCACTTCTGCGGGAGCTGGAAGGATGACAGAGGGAGGCTGCTCAGGTCAGTTCCGCGGGAGGACATCTCCAGTGGACGTGGGAAAATTGTGAGTAGACATGAGAAAAGCATCATGACCGGCTCATTACAAAAGGAAACAGTGACATTGGTGCAGAAAATGTTACACTGAGTTGGGGTAGGAAGGGGGAATAAATTTGTATACTGGAGGGGAAAAAGAAAAAAAACCTAATTTTAATGTATTCATCCTCAGAGTTTATTATTCATCTTGCTAAACCCTAAGGAGTAGAGATACTGGCCTGCAAAGAGACAGCTAACACATTATGTGGTTTTATACGCATAAATAAACCACTTTATTTGAAGGTGGCTTAACGCTGCATTTGATTTAAAAAGAACGACGTGAGGGCGCACAGGTAGCTTAGAGGTTAGAATGCCTCCCTTCCATGTGGGAGACCCGGGTTCAATTCCCGAACCATGCACACACAACCCCCCCCCAAAAAAAAAAAATAAAAAGAAGTACGTGCAATTCTGACCTTAAGAAATTAAGGTTTGATGAATAAACAATATGAGCGGTCAATTCAATCAAATTGTTTTGGAATTTAGTAAACGATTAACTATTTGACCTTCAGTGCACACAATTAGAATTAATTGTAAGTAGCACGTGACTTGCAGAGATTATCGTGTATGTCATGAATCTTTGTTTTACTCTCTTCAAATGGCTATTTAAAGTCCTCGAATTTAACACTTAATAAAGAAATGCAACTGGTATAGGAAGCAGGGCAATAGGCAAGGAATTAGAACAGCTCAAGCGCTGATGGCTAATGACTGAGCATTAGTGGCTTAATCCACAGTGGGAGACTCACCCCGCAGTTCCAGCCTAAAAAAGTCTGTGATCCCCAGATTCTCCACAAACACCCCAGAGGAAGCCGTCGTCTTAAAGAAGAAAGCCACGTCGGCACTAAGCTCTCCCCGGAATGCAGGGAAATGAAGGTATGATGTCTCCGTATTGAAGGAAGCTGAATTCCAAAATGAATCTGTTTACCAAAAGGAAAAAAAAGACAGTGAAAATTACAGTAAAATGAGACAACCATTATATTTTATATTTCTAGCACTTTTCTATTAAATACATCATCTATAGGACCTTCATTTCAGGCTTGTTCAGAACATGCAGCCACTGTGATGGGAATGTCCATATCGTCATTATTTTGATGATTTAAGATTCTGAATGATTACAATTTTTATGGCTGCGCCTGACTAGAGAGATGATCATTATGGAAATGGTCTGTGCTTTTCAACTTTGTTTAAAATATTTCATTTTTTTTTAATTTTCAGAGCAAAATTGACTTTCGGTGGGGGGGATACAGTTATGTAAATTTTAATACAATCAGGGGTTCGTGTAACCATCACCAGAATCAGAATAAAGAAGAGTTCCATCATACAGAAATGCTTCCTCTTGCTATCCTATCTGTTTACGGTCACACCTTCCCCCCACTCCTAACCCCTAGTAACCACAATCTACACCCTCCCTATAGTTTGGCCTTTTCTGGTATGTCACGTAGAGTCTGAGATTGGCTTCTTCCATGCAGCATAATGCCTTGAGATTCATTCATGTATCATTATTCAGTCTTTCCATTGTATGGATGTGCAAAAAATGTATTTACCTGATCTTACTTTGAAGGACAGTTGAGTTGTGTCAGATTTGGGCAATTATGAATTGAGCTGCTAGAAACATTTTGGTATTGGGTTTTGTGTGAACAGAAGCTTTCGTTTCTCTAGCATAAATACCAGGAGTGGAATTCCTAGGTCATATTATGAGCATATGTTTAACTTAATTTTCTCCTGAGTGGTTGCACCATTTTTCATTTTCCATTAGCAACTTACAAGAGACCTAGTTGTTTTCCATCCTCGCCAACACGTGGTATCGTACTTATATATTTTGGCAATTCAAATAGGATGTGGTGTTAACTCACTGTGATTTTAATTTTCATTTTCCTAATAGCTAAATTTCATCCTGAACACCTTTTCATGTCCTTACTTGCTATTCTTATATTCTCGTTGAAGTGTTCATTCAATTGGGAAGAATTGACATCTTTCCTATATTGAATCTTCCAATCTATGAACACAGTATGCGTCTCCATTTATTTAGAGCTTCTAAATTGCTTTCTTCAGCATTTGATAGTCTTTAGCTTACAGATCCTATACATGTTTTGTTAGATATATACCTCAGCATTATATTTTTGGAGCTATTGTAAATATTTTTTTTTAATTTGGTTTCCAATTGTACATTGCTACATTATAAATATATGGTTGGTTTTGTGTATGGACCTTGTATTCAAATCGTTCTTGAACTCACCTGTTAATTCTGGTATTCTTTGTAGCTTTCTTGATATTTCCTATGTAGAGAATCATATATATGTCTGTAAATAGTTTTCTTTCTTCCTTTCCAAATTGTATGCGTTTCTTTTTTTCACATTATTGCACTGGCAGCACATTACATTATTGCGTTGACATCCAGTTTGGTGTTGAATAAAATTACTTGTTAGAGTATTGGTGTAATACCTTGCCTTGTTCCCAACCTAAGGGAACACATTCAGTCCTTCACCATTAATTATTATGTTAGCTTTGGTTTTGTGTAGATAGTCTTTATTAAGTTAAGTTCTCTTCTATTCCTAGCGTGCTAAAAGTTTTAATAGGAATGCTATCATGAAAAATTTATGTTGAATCATCATAATTCAAATTATCATGTTGAATTTTACCCCAGATGCTTTTTCTACATCAATTGATGTGATCATGTGATTTTTCTTCTTTAGACTATTTAAGATAGCATTTATTGCTTTTCAGATACTGAATCGCTTGTACTCCTAAGATAAACACCAGCTGATCATAATGTTATATTCTTTTAACTATTCCTGGATTTGATTTGTAACATTTTCTTGAGGATTTTTGCATCTCTGTTTATGAGGAATATTAGTCTATAGTTTCGTGGGGATTTGGGCACTTTGTTTAGTTCTAATAATAGGGCAAAGAGGATCTCATAAAATTACTTTGGAAGCATTTCCTCTTCTATTTTCTGGAAGAGATTGTACAGCTATGGCATCAATCTCAGCCTGAAGTTTTTCTTTTTCTTCCTCCAAAAGTTTTAAATTACGAGTTCAATTTTCCTAGCAATTTTAGTACTTTTTTTGTTATTTATTTCATCTTGGGTGCGTTTTAATAGGTCATGATTTAGGAGGAATTGGCCCACTTCAACTATACTGCAGAATGAATATGTGTAGAGTTAATTGAAGCCCTATTGTCCTTTTGATGTCTGTGGGGTCTTAGTCATATCCTCATTTCCATTCCTCTATTGATCATTTTTATATCTCTCTCTTTTTTTTTTACCGTCTTGCTAGAATTTAACAATTTTATTTATCTTTTAAAAGGATCATCCTGGGCAGGCCACGGTGGCTCAGTAGCAGAGTTCTCACCTGCCATGCCGGAGACCCGGGTTCGATTCCCAGTGCCTGCCCATGCAAAAAAAAGAATCATCTTTTGCCCTCATAGATTTTTTCTTTTGTGTTTTCATTACATTGATTTCTCTTACCTTTATTATTTCATTATTATTGATTTCTCTCATCTTTATTATTTCCTTTCTTCTGTTTGCTTTAGAGTTTTCTTTTCTTTTTTCAGTTTCTTAAGGTGAAAGCTTAGATTATTCATTTGAGACATGTTTATCTTTTCTAATGTAAGCATTTGATGCCATAAATTTTTCACTAAGCACTGCTATAGCTGCAGCCCACCCATTTTGATATGATGTATTTTCATTTTGACTCAGTTAACTATATTTCATAGTATCTGTTGTAACCTTCTCCTTTACTCACATATTATTTAGAAGTTTGGCATTTAATTCCCAAGTATTCCCTGTTTTATTTCTGTTATTCATTTTTTATTTAATTCAGTCACGGACAGGGCATATTTTGGATAATTTCAATTATTTACTATTTGGTAATTTTTATGACAGAGTATGAATGCGTAAAAAGAATGTGTATCTGAGCGTTGGTGGGATGTTCTATAAATGTCAATTAGATTCATTTGGTTGACGGTTTCTTCCCAGTCTTCTATATTCTTGCTTATATTCTCTCTATTAGTTCCAGGTTATGGAGACAGGAGTATCGATTTCTCTAATTGTGGATTTGTCTATTTTTCCTTTCAATTCTGTCGGCTTTTACTGTTAGTATTCTGAAATTCAGGGTTCTTCTATCTCCTTGGTGGACTGACCCATTATCACTACGCTATGTCCCTTTTTTACCCTTATTAATTTACTTTGCACTGAAGCAGAGACTTTTTACATAGCCACTCCAGCTTTCTTTTGATTGGTGTTTGTTTTGTTTAATTTTTCCATCATTTTTGCTTTTAACTTACTAGATAATATTTGAACTGAATTTCTTGTAGACAGCATTTAGTCATATAAGGACAATCTCCATCATTTAATCAGTTTGTTTAGACCATTTACTTAAATATAAATGTTGGTGTACCTAATTTTTAGTTCTATAATTTTTAAATTTGTTTTCTGTGTTTTCCTGTTTTATGTTCTGTTTCTCCTTTACTATCTACTTTTGTGTTGTTTAAACATTTTTTTAGTATTCTGTTTGTCTACCGTGGGGGGTTTTTTTGGTTGTTTTGGGATTACAATATACATATTGATCTTTTCATAGAACACATATTTTTAATTCAACTTAGTATGTAAAACCTTCAACAGTATATATATATGTCCTTTTACCTACTCCCTTCTATGTTGTTAACATATGTATTACATCAATATGAATTAACAACTCTAAGAGGTAGTTATAATTTTGTTGTCAGCCCTCGAGTATATTTCAAATAACTCAATAAGAGAATAATCTATTATATTTCCTCATACATTTATCATTTCTATTGCTGTTTTTTATTCCTTATGTTCCAAGTTTCCTTCAGATATTTCCCTTCTGTCTGAAAAAAGGTTCTTTAGAAATGATTTTAAAGCAGATCTGCTGGCAATGAGTTTTTTAGTGTTTTTATCATCTGATAATTTCTTTATTTTACCTTCATTCCTGAAGGACAGTTCTGTTGACTACAGATTTCTGGCTGACAACCCTTTCTTTCCAGTACCTGACAGATGTTGTGCTGATTCCTTGTGGCCTCCATTTTTCTGATAAGAAAGTCACTGTTACCTGAATTTGTATTCTACTATACATAATGCATCATTGTCTCTCACTGGCTGCTTTCAAGATTCTTTTCATTGACTTTACTTTTCAGCAGTTCAATTATGATGAGACTGGGCATGCATTGGGTTCATGGAACTTCTTGAACCTGTAGGTTTGTCTTTTGCCAAACTTGGAAAGTTTTCTGCCACTTTTTTTTCAAAAAATTTTTAGGACCATATTCTTTTTGTTTTCTTCTGAAACCTCAATCTCATGAATGTTAGAACTTTTATTATGGACCCGTGTGTCCTTGGCACCCTGTTCATTTTATTTTGATCCTTTTTCTTTCTCTTGTTCAGACTGCATAATTTCTGTTGTTCTCCTTCAAGTTTATCAACCGTTAACTCAGATCTGCTAGTTAGACAATCCAGCTCATTTCATATTTCAGTTATTATACTCTTCAGTTCTAAAATTTCTATTTTGTTTTTCTTTATATATACCACTTCATTGCTAAGATGTTCTTTTTGCATTTGTTTCAAGAGGGCTCATCATTAGTTGTTAGAATATTTGTGTAATACATGCTTTAAGACATTTCTCAGGTAATTCCAGCCTCTGTCTCATACTAGCATTGGTAACTGTTATTTATCTTCTCCCATGAAAGCTGTAATTTTCCTATTTCTTCTTGGTATGCTAAGGTATTTTGGATTATTCCCTAGAAAGTTTTAATATTTTATTACCAAACTCTGGGTTTCATTTAAATTCTATGGAAAATGTTGATATTTTATTTGTTTTAGGCAGTTGGTCTGGTTCTGTTCTAGCCACACATTCCAAGCTGCCTTATGTGGGCCATAGCTCTAGTATTAGTTCAGGTTTCAAAGCATTTTCCATACTTGTCTGAGTCCTGGACAGTGGCCTGTTTGCTCTCTTCTCAAATTCTTTTGTTGGCTAATTAGGACCAGATCTCCACATGCACAGCTCTGCAGTGAGTCCAGGACATCATTAACAACTTTATAGCCTCGATTTCCTGAGCGGCCCCCTCTCTGTGGCTGCTTGGGTATTTTCTGGTTCCCTGGTGCTCCCTTTTCAATCCAACAGCCACAAAACTAGGTCTCTATTTACCCTGCTCTGTTGTACTTTACCATGCACCTCTGCAATGGTAGAATGCCCAATGCCACGTGGTGAATGAACAGAGAAATAAAAAAGCAATATGAGTCTCCCCACTCTCTGGGAGACAACACAGCTCTGCCCAGAGTAAGAGGTCCCCTTCCCTCAGAGTGCTGGCTCTTGTGGGCTCCTGAGGTGATTTCTGCCACTGCCATCATGGGATTGCCTACTGAGGTTCCAGAAAACAGAGAAAAGGGGGGTAATAAGTTTCCTTCACTATCTCTGAGGGTTAGGACTTCCCTTTCCCACTTCTCTAGCTAGAGCTAGAGAGTTTCTCCTGAAGCTCTCTCTCCATCTGTGACCTGCGTCTCCTATCTGGGTAGGCTGGGAGATGCTAGAAGACAATACAATGGTGAATTCTGGCTTCCTTCCCTGATCTACCTGCTGCTATTTACTTTTCAGAGTCTTGAAATAGCCCCTTCATGCATGCAGTTGTCTTCACTGGGAGAGATGGGGTGGGATGTGCTTACCTCATCTTATCTAGAAACAGACCTGTGGTCCGCATTTCTATATCATGAATGAGAAAAATATTCATATTTACATCAATCATAATGAGTTAATATATGCTCTTCTACATTCTGATTAACAAATATCAATATTTCTATTATCTGAAATAGAAATCATCTCCATTATTTTCAATAACAAAGTTCAAAGGCACCAGGATCTCTTCACACACCCAGGGGCCCTGCCAATGCCCTGCCAAACTCAGGGGTCACCATGGGGACTAGAGGACATTGTAAGGACTTTTGTCCCTCCTCTGAGATGGGCACTGCTGGAAAGTTTTGAGCAGACTCTATCCATCTGGCTGCTTCCATCTGGCTGCTATGTTGTATGTATGATCTACATGGGTAAAGTCAGTAGCAGTTATGAGGTCACAGCAAAAACCCAGGCAGGGGTGGTAAAGGCACTGGTAATACAGGATGGGATTCTGGATCTAGCTTTGAAGTTAGAGACAACAGGATTTATTGATGAATTAGATGTGTGCTGAGAGAGGAAAAGAGAAGTCATGAATGACTATAAAGTCTAAGGAGCAGCAGAAAAAATGTTGCCATACATTGAAGTGGGGGTTGTTGGGAAGGAGATTTTGTTTTGTTTTGTTTCGTTTTGTTTGAGAGAGAGAAGGTAAAGAGTTCATTTTTTTGTTAAACTGAGCTTGAGATGCCCATGGAAATGCAAGGAAAGTGCTGGAGGTCCAGCTGGATGCAGACTGGAAGCAAGAGGGCTGGTCTTGAGGAATAAACATGGGGGTCATGGACATCCATGTGAGGCAGATGGATGAGGACACAGCCTTGGGGAACCCCAATATTATCCCAGTAGGGAGATGAAAGAAGACTGGGAGGAAGGAAAGGAAGGAGGAAAACCAGAACTCTGTGGTCTGCTGGCCACCAAGTAAAGGCAGTGTATATTGTCTTAGTTTCCTAGGGCCACTGTAACAACATACTCTAAACCAGGTGACTTAAAACAACAGGAATGTATTGTCTCACAGTCCTGGGGGCTAGGAATCTGAAATCAGGGCATCAGCAGGGCCATGCTCCCTCTGAAACCTGGAGGAGTGAGTCCTTTGCCTTGCCCAGTTTTGGGTGTTCGGCAGCAGTGCTTGGTGCTCCCTGGTTTACAGCTGCAGCCCTTCAATCTCTGCTTCTTTTGTCATTTAGGGTTTCTCCCTCCAATGCTTGTTTGTTTCTGTGTCCAAATTTCTCTCTCTTTATAAGGACACCAGTTATACTGGATTAAGGTTCAATCTAACCTGGTTTGGTCTGATCTTAACTAACCAGATCTTCAAAGACCCTCTTTCTTTCTTTTTTTTTTAAGCAGTTTTATTGAGATATATTCACACACCATAGAATCCATCCAAAGTATACAACC
Source organism: Myrmecophaga tridactyla (assembly GCA_004026745.1). NCBI lineage: Eukaryota > Metazoa > Chordata > Mammalia > Pilosa > Myrmecophagidae > Myrmecophaga > Myrmecophaga tridactyla. Next base: position 30,206 of record PVIY010008646.1, on the reverse strand, counting down.
AATGGTTCACAATATAGTCACAGAGTTGCGTATTCAATGACCACAATCAATTTTAAAACATTTTCGTTACTCCAAAAAGAAAAACCTCATACCCCTTATCATCCCAATATAGACCCTTAGCATTGGTGTGGTACATTTCTTATAGTTAATGAAAGAATATTAAAATATTACTGTTAACTACAGCCCATGGTTTGCATTCAGTACATTTGTCCTATATGTTACTATTATTAACTCCTTGTAAGAGTGATCTAAATCTGTTCTAGTTCATGAAAGGACATTCTTATATTTCTGCTATTAAACGCAGCCATCATCCATAACAGGACAGAAAGACCCTCTGTCTAAGGAAGGTTACTTTACAAGACTGGGGTTAGGATTTGAACATGTCTTTTTGGCAGACACAATTCAATCCACAAAATAAACCAGAGGAGAGTGAATCATCAGCTGAGTCCAAAGTTATCGAATGGTCAATTAAGAGGAAAACTGAGAAATAACAATTGGATTTAGCTAGAGAAAGGTCACTGGTGACCTGGAAAAGAGCGGTTTCTGGGGCGTGATGGAGGAGAATGCCTGACTTGAGTATATCCAAGACAGACCATAACGAGAGATACTGGAAATAAAATGCATGTATTTTATTTCACTTAATTCTAGTTATTTTGGGGGAATGAAGGATGGGAAAGAAATCAAGAGGAAGTTGAGCAGTAAGTTGAGTTAGAAGCACTGAGGTGCCCTCATTGGCAGAATTCAAAATTTCCAGATGGCATTAATGAATAGACATGCCTGACCTGCTCGGTCCTCTTGTTTTCTAATTATCTTGCCAATATTAGTCATCGCTGCACTCAGGAAAGCAGTGATAATGCTTCTTGTCCTTAGTAGGCATATATTAAATAGTTGCTAACTGAGTGGAATACAAATTCAGATGATTCCATTCGTCTTCACTACAATAATCTGATTTAAATAACATATCATAAAAGAGATGACAGAGAGTTTATTATGATTTTCTTACATTTACAAGAAATGGTTCTTACTTTACTCCTCATGGAATACAGATTGTCAGGGTAGCTCTTGTGAAACCCATGCAGCTAAATTTCTCCCAGAACCTTCGTACATATCATTAGGAATGAAGACAGCTCCGCCTGCCGCTACTTACTGTCCCCCCAGCAGAGCAGAGGTCCCAGGGTATAAGCGGCCTCTGAATGGGGTCGGCCCGTGACTGTCATGACCACCTGAGAGACCGGCAGCTGCTCCTTCCGGGTCAGGGCTACGGTGTCACTGGTCCTAGAAAACAAATGCGAGCATCTCAAAATTATCCTGATGGACCTGTTCACAATCAATAAGTTTCTATTTTTCAATTTCAATGACTGTTTTTATTTTTTAACTACAGTTTAAGAGGTATAAAGCTAAATTTGCAAATACGCAATAGGATCTGAGTGTCTGAGAAGCAGAGACTATTGTTCATCTCTGTGACCGTGGCGCGGAGTGGACGGGTCTGGAACCACGGTCATGCGTGCGGCCACGAGGGCACATTCTCAAGGAGAGCACGCAGCTGACAGCTCTTTTAGATTCAGCCCCTGGAGAGCACTGAATCACAGGACTCACATACACAAGAGCAATCTGCCTTCACGGAAAACCACCCAACTGGAAGATTTAGGTTTCAATTCTCAGAACTTTAGCATTAAAGTTTTTAAAAATCCCATTGAGGTTAATTAGTAATTCCCATACTTGGTGACTCCAAAGACTTAAAAGCAAAAAGAAAATAAAATACTGGTTTAAAGCCACAATGAAGGGATGATTCAATGTATTTTTCAAATTAGTAAACGGGATAATGCATGGGAAAGCGTTTTGCCAACGATTATCTCGATCCATTGATTCCACCAACACTAACTGCACATTTTCTATTTACTAGGCTCCATGTGTTGGAGACATGTGCAAAAGACACCGACAGCATCCCCAGGAAACCCAAGGGATTTTATAAATATTAATAATATAATATAAATACTAATTATGAGGAAACATTAATATCTATGATCCCAATACAAAAAAAAAGACTAGAATAGAAGTCAGAAGCCAGAGAACCTGGGTAGAGAGCACTGGGGGGTTGGGGCGTGGGCAGAGGTTTACACTAAAATGGCTGCGCCACTTCCCCTCTGGGTAAAGTAAAGAGATGTGTCTACACTTGCAACCTACTCATAATTTTTATTGTATTCTTCAATTACATGTGCACTTCTGACTTCCAAGCAAATACTGATTTATTTGGTCTTTCTTTCTAATGTCCTATGTATGTGTAGAACCTTTTAACTCTTAATTCCCAACAACTACCCATTCATCACTCACTCCTGCATAGACAGGTTGAAGCATTTGAAACTGCATATTTTGAGGATCAAAACCCCCCAGCAATTTCACATTGCTTAATGTAATAGCTTTGTGGCAAAACAAAACAAAACAAAACACAGAAACTGAATAATTGACTATTTAGTCATTCCAATTCTGTTTAGTCATCAAAACATTATTCAAAGGCAGAAAAATTAAAATAAAATTCAGTTTAAGATTTTTATCCTATTTAAAAATTTTCATAAGGTGGTGCAAAGTGCATAAGGTAACGTGAAAAATATAAGGTATCCTGAAGGTTAAGGAACAATTTCTTCGTATTACGGCATTTCCCAAAAGCAGACTACAAAATAATAATCATGGATTTATCTGATCAGTCCCTTAGAATCCTGGTAATGGAGGACCACAGATAAAGCATCCCAAACATATTAACTTCTGCTTTTTTCATAGAACAAGCCGATAACTAGCTAGGAGGTGCTGCCAAGTTGTGGAAGGAGTCAGTCTGGGAATTTATTTTCTTATAAACGTGGGGATAAACCCTCCAAATGAATTCCTGGTGCTGAATGTCAATCTTTCTAGTAAATATCACACCCAAATCTTTTTAGTCGCTGTGACTGCTCTTTTGGTAGGGAATCTTAAAGGAAAAACATAAACATATTACTTATTCATGGAGGATCACTGAATTTTGAAGAACTATTTAACAGAAAAGCTATACTTCCATTCCGTTTTGTTTGCTTGTTTGTTTGTTTGTTTTTTGCATGGGCAGGCCCCAGGAATCGAACCCGGGGGCTCTCCATGATTCCATTTTTAACACGGACAATGCATGGAGATACCTGTAGATACAAAAGTAAAACTATACTGCATGTTGTGTGCATAGAGGCAGATATTGTAATAGAGGCTTCTTTGCTCCATGTTTGCAAAGTATGTTCCTTCTCAATCTGAGAGAATTTTTAGCCATCTCATCCAATAATTCCACATAGGTATAGCCCATTCCCAACGGGTGACGCTTTTACGTAGAATATTGTTGATCTGCGCAGTCACCAGATGTTCTAAGCTGGCCAATTTAGTTATAGTTCAGATTTCTTCTTATCTCTCTGTTTTTTCCACTTCTGCAAACACTGCATATCTAGGCATGATAATTACAACAGTTTTAAAACATTTAACAAGCGAACTTCCGAATCCCCCTCCTCTTTTTTCTTTTTCAAAGTCCCTATGCTCTGGAAATTATTTTTACTCTTTACTGTTTTTCAGTGGACTTTTTTTGGAGGCAAAACAGCTTTGACGACTTTGTCTAGTTGGGAAAATTAGAGGGGATAATTATTGGGTCAACTTTCAAGTTTTAGAGTTGTCTGAACAAAAGTGGGACTGGTAACAACATAATTATCATCCAGAATTAGCATATTTCGAAAGCTTCCAGGCTCTCCGGTGGGTTTCACTGTTCTATTTGCTCATCCATTTGGCAAACCCACACCGAATTAGTTATAGGGCTGTAACACAGCTTTCTGCCTGGTAGGTCTCTCATCTTGTTTGCATCTTCAGAATTGTCTTGGCTATTTGGGTTCCACTGCTTTTCCATATAAGCTTTAGAATTTGCTTGTTACCGTCCAAAATTTAAACAAAGATTTGGCATTTGTTTAGAATTAAATGGAATCTATTCATTCATTTGAGAGAGAGAGATACTCCATTTTCCTACCCAGAGCAGTTGTGTATCTTTCCATTCACTTAGGTCTTCTTAAATTCTCTTAATGAAGCTTTATGATTTCTTTTCCATAAAAGTCTTACTTACTTTTGTTATTCCAGGGTGCTTTCCTCTTTGTAACTTCTGCAAACCGTTTTTATTACGTGACATTATAGTACCATGTTCTTCTGTAGGAATTCAATTACTCTAAGATTCAGCAGTTTTATTATCCCCTCATTAATTCCAATAATATTTCAGTATATTGTATTGGGTTTTCTTCTGTAGACAACCATATTGTCTATGAACAATGCAGTCTTTATTTCTTTGCCTCCAATCTTTTGTCTATGAATTGACTTGTGGTGTTTTGGGTTTTTTTTTTATCTTTTTATTATTCTTTTCTAACCTGATTGCATTATAATCAGAGAAACTGTTCATGTCATGCAATTCCGGTAAAAGTTTTTGTTTTGCTTTATTGAATACTGGGCTGCTATTTTGCAAAAATGTACCATGAGTGCATGATTATGCATTATTTAGTGTGATATATCTACCAAATCAAGTTGTTAATTCATTTTTTAAATGTTCTCTATGCTTAGTTTGCCAACTTGACTTATCAATTACTAAAATAAGTATGTTGAAGCCTCTTCCTACCATGATTGATTTGTGAATTCATTCTGGTACTTCTGACAATATTTTGATTATATATTTTCAAGAATTTTTATTAGAAGCATTCAAGTTTAGAATCATTATTTCTTTTTGGTGAAACTAAAAAATATCATTACATACCATTTTTTGTCCATAATATGACTTCTAAAATTTGCTTCCTTTTGTATACATATATTTTGTGAATATTTGCCACGTTAAAAATTGGTTTGCTGTTTTAATTCCAATATTTCTGGGTGTATAAACAAGATATACATGTTCCTAATTCAATATGATATATATCTGGGCTTAAATGGACATTTTAGTCACATTTACTGTGCATGACTACTCATACACTTCGATCACAGTTTGAACTTCTTCTTGCTGCTTCGTTTTTAAAAACCTCATTTTATATCTTCTTTTGGATTAAAGGTGTTTTTAAAATCCCAGCTTTTTTATTTCTTTCCCCCACTGATTTGAATTTTACATACTCTATTTCTACTCTTTTAGAAGTGTGCTTCAAATTTTAATGCATACACTTAGAACAATTTAATACTAATAAATATTCACAAACCTCCAATGGTATAAGATATTGGTGTACAGCATTTTACTTCTTTTTGCTTAAACCCTGAGTTTACACATCTCTTTCCTCAGTTTCCTTTCGCATCTCAGACCTTCTTCCTGGGATTACTTTCTTCCATTCTGAAAACCATTCTTTGGAAATTCCTCTTGTGAGGTCTGCTGGCGCTCTCAGCGTCTGCTTGTCTGGATCTTCATTTTATATTCACTTTTGAAAATATCAGGTGGTAGAAAATCTTCATTGACCCTTATTTCGTGTCAATTCTATAAAGGTAGTGACCTGCTGTCTGCTGGCCAGTCTTTGTTGTTGTGGAGAGGTCAGCAGGGACTCTAGTAGTCTTTCCACTTAGGAATCTTTCTTCCAGTTCTGCTTCTTGTAACGTCCTCTTTAGTGTTCTCCAGTTTCATCATGATATATCTAGGTATGGATTTTCTTTTATTCACCCTGCTTGGTATGCCACTGTTTCCTTAAATCTGGAGATTTCTCAGCCTTTTCCCCCTTTGAATACTGGCCTCTTCTGAATCATCACCAATCTCCTCTTTCCAAACATCAATCAGACACATGTTCTTTCTTTTCCAACCTACTCCTCTATGTTGGCTGCTGTTTCATATTTCCCAATTTTTCACTTTGTGCTATATTCCATGTCATTTACTTCTCAGTTCACTGATCTTCTAGTCACCTGTGTGTCTATTTGATTCAACAAGGCTTACATTTCGGTGATGACATTTTCATTTTAAAACATTCTTTTTTATAAAATTCATAAATCACAATCTTTGTTAATAGTATTCATTTTTAAGCAGCTTTTATTTTATTTTGTTTCTAATTATCAAGACCTTTAGGCATCCAATTTTACTCTCTGTGGTGTCTTCTAACACCACTCTTGGTAGATTAATTTTCCTCTTACGTTTTGTAACACTGAGCTGTCAGCTTGCGTTCTTTGGCATTTTATCTGTGGAAATCCTATGACACCTGGTTGTGTGGGGTATGGGGCTCCCATAATAATTTTGTATAAATTACAATGGGCCGCTAGTGCTACCAACACATGGCCACTTCAATTTAAGTTCAAGGACTATCTAAGTAATATAACTTTGAACTCTAGATATCTGTGAGAGCGGGTATGTTGATGTGAATTCTTAGGGAGTTACTGGTTTACTGCCTAGTGTGCCAACTAGATTTTCCTCATATACCATTTATTTGGATTTGTAGCCTTTTAAGACCTCTAGATGAATGGGGAGTTTTTTGTTCTGTACATGCCCTTCCATGAACTTAAGACCTTGTCTGGTTTCCCCTATATGGACACCTAAAGCATGTCTAGAGGTTACAGAGTTCAGCAAATACCTCTGGTTCATTCATGGATAAGTAAGACATCTTATTAACCAAGTTTATTAACCAAACTTGAGGAAACCTGCTAGTTTACTTCCAATGAATGGGAAACTTCAACCAGGTATATCTATTCTGTCTTACAACAAAAACAAAAATGTACCTGATCAATTATTTACAGAGAAACAGAAATGGATAGCTTGGTATTTTAGACTTCAGATTAATTGCACCACAGTCATCATAGCTTATATTTTTAACTTTCTAGGAGATACTTTTAATCTGCTCTCTTCATTGCACTATCTAAGGTACAGTTTAAGCAATAAAAAAATTACAGCTTGCACAGGAGAATCATGTGGAAATCACCATTCATTCCGGGCAGCATCACAGTTGCAGTAATATTGAGAATCAATGCAGTTCCCCTCTAATCCACAAGTACACTTTTGAGCATCAGGCAGAGAACCTCCCCAATAAGTGAGTGTTTCATTGGTTCTTCCAACCCACCAGCTCACTGGGGTTCCATCTGAAAAACAAGTATGAGAAAGGTGACACCTACTTTTCCCTCACTATCTGCCTCCCCAATATAGTTCCTTTATTTTTCTCTATTTATAAACTGGAGAGTCTATTCTAGAAGTGATCATATTTTAACTCATCAGTAGGATAATTTTAGGAGGACTGCCAACTCTTTAAAATATTTAGTAGCAAAACAAGTTATTCACGTATTTTTAAATTTTATTAGAAAATGAACACGTAGTCCCTAACTCATTCAAGCATGATATCTAAAAATGTCTTTTGAGCAATCCACTTGCATACTCTAGTTTGAAATAATATTCAAAAAAAGAATTTTCATCAAAATAAAAGTCAGACTAATTTAGATACTGAACCTAAAATCTGTTTGAGTTTATAAAATGCCCACTGAAAGAACTTAATGTTATTATGAAAGATATAGTTATCTTTCACTTTATTTATTAACGGAAAGCACTGATATTTCCTAACATGGCTTAAAAGTTGCTGGGAAATGTGCTTTTCTTTTTCCTGTATTGAATAACTTCTATTTGGAAACTAAAAAAAAAAAAATGCACGTCAGTCCTTTAGCCTGGTCTCTCCCTCAGTGCAACTCACAATTAAGTGGCAGAGTCAGGGGTTAGATATTTCTACTAAAGAAGCTGCTGAAGCACCAGTGCAGCATACTCAGATGGAGAGGATCGGAAAAGGAGGGGGGGCATTCAGGGGATCCATTTTAAGAAGCAGTTAGGGAGCTGCTCCTGAGTCAACAGAGAAACAGGGCGGGAGGGGAAATGGAAGTGACACCAAATCAGTTGGCTTTGCAAAGATGCTCTGCCCATTTTAGCACACTCTTTCAATCACTTACGTTGCCATCCTCAGGTCCCCACTGAGAATCTGGAACATATCCCAGCTATTCTCTAACTTGCCACTGCCACTGCTCATTACAGCTCCCTGTTAGATGAGACCTCTGCTCCTGCTGACAGTCTCTCAGCTTGTAAACATATCAACTGCATTCATTACCACCCACCTCCAGCCCAGTGAGTGAGCTATGTGCCAAGAAACCACTATCCAATGTGGGTTTTTTTAATGCAGTGAAAACTTTTCTCTAGGGGGTAGATCTTTTTTAGTTTCATAGATCTAATAGGTATGTTTCAAAATGCCATTTTAGAAACTTAATAGCTCATCATATATTCCTTCATGCACTGAAGAGCAGAGAAATCACTATACACAAATATATGTTCACATATGAATTTTTCATCATCTCTATTAAAATTAGAAATATCCAATGGTTGTAAAGGCACAAAACGCCTTTGGTTCCATTCAAGATTTCTTAAAGTATCCTAGTGAATTTGCATAAGAAATAATAAAGAAAAGCACAAATTGGAATTAAAAGGGAAAATATGATTAAATAAGCAGGGAAAGCAGCTCCAGTTCCTCCATTATTTTAGCCCCATTCTGTTGGTTCTTCTGTCTAGTTACAATATAATCCTTAGGGAATTTACCATTCACAATATGGTGACTGAATGATTTCCCAGATTTCAAAATTTACTGCCATACGCTTTCCTCTTTAGATACCCATTAGCATATCTCCTGGAACTATACTGCCTCTGAGATATAGAAGTTTAGAAGATGCAGAAAGGCTAAAAAATGTCCACCTGACCCTGAAAAGACCTTGTTCCCACCTGTTCTCCCCAGCCCACTTGCAAACCCAACTTGACCAAGCAGTGGTTGCTACCTATGACCCCAAACTTGTTTTTCGTCTCAGGAGTAGCATGAGCTCTGTTTCCCATAATGTCTCAGAATTTGAATAATGAAACTGTCTTGGAATAAAACTGAATTTCGACTGACATTCCTCAAGCAACCCCATTAAATTCTTAGGCTATGTGCTCCCACACTGGAGTTCCCTTTTGCTATTCTCACATTGCAACACTCTAAGAAAGGTTCCAGCTGAATGCCTGAATTGTTTCTCCTTCTTTCAGACAACGGTAGCACAGAGGTTCAGTACACACGTTTTTATCTATAGCTAATGCAAAGCAAATTAGTGCAACAATTTTAAGGAATATTAAGCTAAAACGCTGTTTGTCTACCTCATCTCTACCCTATTTAATAGCTTCTGGAAATATACAGGTCTTACTGAATTTCTCTAAATTCAGTTTATATTAAAACTTCTCCAGTGGCAGCATATAAAAAATGCCCAGAACCTGAGCATGCATGATAATAAAGTCCCCTTATTTTCTCCAAAAAGTGTTTGATGAGCTTAAAAATTTTAGCTCTTTCCATCTGTCCTCCTCCAACCCCATTTAAATAATTGTTTTTGTTGCTGATGCTGCTGTTTTATGTATTTATATAGAAAGTATGACAATGGAATAATTGCTTTCAAATCAACGGGCAAATGGTGGCCTTGCTTGAGGGATGTCTTCCTGAGCCGGGCTCAGGAACTGGAATAAACCACTGCTAAAGTGCATGAGTCTTGCTCCCCAACCCACTGGTGGATGTTGTTTTCTGACTCTGTTAGTGTTTGGCTCTGAAGCTACTCTGCCTTCTCTTTGTATTCCCTGGCTAAATAACCCAACTTGAATTGTTCCACCACACTGATTTATCCCTCAGAATTATCTTGCTCATTCTTCTGAGAACATACAGTTTTAGTTCAGTGAACTCTTTGGCAAAAATCAACTAGCAATAAGTACTAAACCCTCCAAAGACTGGAGATCTGGGAGCATACAGCACTCTCCTCATGCATGTATACATATTGTGCAATTAAGTCCTGGCAAGGATAGTGTCTTAGCTCTGAAGACTCAGAGAGATGCCACAAGTCCCAAGTTCCACAGGATTAGTGACAAGCTCAGAATGTAAACTCAGAGAACCTGCCTACCCCATCTGCCCTCCTCTCCCCAGCTGCCCGCAAGGAAGCTGCAGAACAGCCTCCAGGAAACCAAAGAGTTTGCATGAAGGCAGCAGGGTCTGGCATTCTGACAAAATGAGATATTGTAAAAGGAGAAAATGCCAAATCAAAAAAGGACTTTTCAAGGGTAGTTTAGATGGAAAAAAAAAAAACTATTAATAAAATAAGGTTGTCTTGGACCCTGAAAGAATCATATAATATACACATTGTTCCCTAATGAACGATTACCTGAGATACTAGTTACTGCATTTGGTTTATGAAAAATAATCTCACAGAATAATCATCGTCAAAGAACTAAGCCACGTTGCTGTTAGCAATCGTGCCCAGATAAAACAAAATCATGGTGAACAAACACCATGAATTCCGAAGGTCTCCAAAAGAGACCTTTACTGCTCTGGTGTCCAGTTGAGCCTGGGAAGAGACTTCAGAGCATTCACAGCTTTAAGCATGAGCAACATTGACCTTGCCCCTTGGCTCAATGGAAAAAGCATCTGTGTAATCTCCTGATTGTGAGCCTAGTTTTATGGGCAGAGGGGTTCCAGGAGTGGGTGGCAGGAGGGCCGAAGCCTCATGGGGACTGAAGTCCAAGAGAGCCGTGTACTTACCAACATGAGCTGAAAGCCTTGACTTCTTGCAGTGGAAAGCCAGCTCCTGTTGGCAGTGTTCCGCATGGCTAATTATGGCCTGGAGCTGGTCTAGGCTGGCTGTGTACTCGAAAAACGTGGCATGTGGGTTTTCACCATGAGAGCTTTTGACTCTGGTTAAGTAGGAGCCGTTGTGCTGTACTGAGGTCCATGTGGCATCTTGTGGGCAGAAACAGGGTGGGAGAGGGGAAAGAAAGGAGATGTGACTGGGCTGAAATAATTAAATATAAAATTCAGAAGCACCTTTTATATGAATTAACATTTTTTATAGTTATCAGATCTCTTTGAGATTGGAATCAACATAAGTGGGATTTTCAAAATGTCAGTATTAGGGATTCTCATTTGAAGTTTTTCAAACTTTTCTATATATTTATATATAGAAAACTTTTCTATATATTTATATAGAGAGAAAATACATATTTTTTCTTTTAACAAGTATATTCCTCATCTGAGCATTTTTTCTTCTCAAACTCAACTAAATGTATGAAAAATAATACTTGGGGAACAAGCTGCCTACATGACCATGCAAAATAATAGGAAATAAACACTTTTTATTAAAATTAACAGATAACTGTGTCAGCAACCCATCCAGCATGAAAACGCCCCCAAACAAAATGCCTTTGAGTATCAGATACAACTATTTCTGGAGGTAACCATGACTACATGGATGTCTGCTGGCAAATTCTGTCATTTGTCTGCTACATCAATTACACATATTTGATTGAAAGATTTGTTTTTAGTTAACAGGTGGCCTGCAATGTTTATAACAGTATTATAGTAGAAAAACATCTTGACTTCCTTAAATTTTCCCCCAGCCCATCTAATACCATGAAGGTATAAAAGCTTGCACATCATTCAAAGTGACCAAAAAGCTGAGTGGGGATCACCCTAAGTCGACTATAATTATAATGTCAAGTCACATAACTTCCTCCGTAAAATGGCTTATGGCAAAATTATCGATCTGCATATAAACTTTCCAAAAGAGAGGGGCCGGAAACAGTCATGTGGCATTTATTATTATTTTTAATAGCTAATACACCAACAGCATTCAAAAATCTCAACAATATTACAAGGACCCCACTGAGAGGTCCTCTGCAGGCTCCTCCCTGCTCCTGCCATGCTGAATATTTGTTGTGTCTTCTCTGCTTGGCATGAGACATATCTAACAGCCACACTGGTGGTCACAGACCCTTAATGCATCAAATACACCCAGAGATCCAGCAAAGAGAGCTGTGAGGGCCATGGAAATAACTCCGTCTCAAAGCCTACGGCAAGCAACGTCATAAAATATACAAATAACAAAGCAAGAGCAGGGGCAAACTGTGAGTCAGCATGACTCATGCAGCTTTATATTCAATTAAAACCCAAAGACTTATAGATTTATATCCCTCTCTTGACTCATGAAGAGAGGCTGTGAGCTAGTTGGATTCCCTAGATTTTCCACCTTTATCATGTTTTCCCCAGGCATTTTATACTTGAATGTTTTCTTAGAAAAATTACTTAAATGGGTCTGGCATTATTTTTGAAAATTATTTACTTCCGTTCATCCTTAGAATTGTCTCTAGCAAATAAAACAATAGTAAAAGGAAGCATGCAGAAGGCTGTGTTAAGCTTGGGAATTAGCCAATTATTATGGCAATTTGTAATTTACTTTTACAGTCCGTGGCACAGGGAAAAATGATGCATTTAAATAGATCATATTGGCTGGTGATCAGTTTGATAGAATTGTGGTCTTCTTGGTTAAAATGTTGTGGAAATCTTTTCAGGTAAAAGAGAAGGGCAAGGTTGAAAATCACTAAAACTGCTCTTCTGAAAAAAAGAAGGAATAATTTAAATGATTACCTCTTATAATATTATGATTGTTGAAAAGACCCCAAACAGGACACATTGTTTCCTTAACATTCTATGACATATTAATTTCAGAGATTTCAAAATATTAAGTGGAAAAGGACTTTGATAATCAGGTTATACAGCCTTTTCATTGGTGAGGAGACAGACGAAGGAATTTAAGTGATTAGCACAATGGAAGAGTATCTAATTGTTATTCACTGTAGTTTGAGCCGATTATATCTGAGGAAATTAATTGCAGTAGCAGATAAATTTACAAAGACGTTTGCCCTGTCATTGAATCAGACCATATCAAAATATATTAGTTCCAACTCACTGCAATCCATGTCATCTGCATTCAACCAAGAAGTCTACTGGGGGTCTCTGGTCCACCTCTAAAGCTCAGGCAAGTGAACATGCAGCCAACTTAACTTGAGCGTTTGTCTTGGTTAAGCAAGCTATCAATAATAAAACTGACTCACCATATCATACAGCATCTACTTTCATGTATTTTACCAAATTATGTCCACTGTGAGATTTGCAATATTTCCCACACTTCACACCTCAGAACCATGCCCTTGCATGGTTTTTTTTTTTTAAAAAAAAAACTGGAGGTTAAATAGAAAAGGATATAGACCTTTATTTTATACTTTCAGGTAAACTTAAATCCAAAGCACAACTTCTGTGCTCATTTCTGTCTCCCCAAGAAGAAATAAGAAAAAAATCCTCAAAGAAAACCTGATTCCTTTATAATTAGTGTATCTATCACTCATGATTTGAACATTGATCTCCAGAAAAGTGAAAGCAAAAATCTTTCTCACAGATGTGTAAATGAAGTCCAATTTGTGCCTGAACACTCTATCTTTGGAAACAAGGGCCCCATGCATCGCTTCTCATGGGAAAGAGGTACGTAAGTTCTGAGAAGATTGGGAAGACAACACGCATAGATGATTTAACTAGTCACACCGTATCTCTAGACAAAGCACTGATCATGGAGATGAACCATGATGATAAATAAGGATGGACTTATAAAAACTTATAAAACATTTGCATAACTTTGAATTTAAAAATCCATTGAAAGCTAAGACTTGCAAATATTCTTAGCAAGTTAATAAAGCAAAATGTTGTAATTATAAAAAAAAAAAAAAAAAAAAAAACATGAGCAGCTGGTCTTGGATCCACAAGGATAAACTGAATTCTAAATTGCTCCTCTGAGAACTGAAGCCCCAAGATACATTTTTCAGAATTTCTCCCACTATGTTAAGTAGCCAGACAGAACCACAGGTTAAGCCACTTATCTTTTATCCAGCCCAATCCTCTTACCATATGGATAAGGAAATGGAGTCCTAGAAAACTTCACTTGCCCAAAGTCTTGCAACTAGATAATTTTGCCACATGTTTCTAGGTGATACAGTGTGAGTTGCTGGGTTTTCTGAATAGGTAGAGTTTTTTAAAGTCTGCTAAAGTCTGTAAGTTTCCAGAATTGTCACACCCGAGCCTTCCTTCCCTTATATCTTAAATGAAAAAAAATGCTAAGAGGAAAGAGAATCAAATCATGGCTATTTCTGGGCCCATACATTTATGTTTTCACAATCAAAGGTTGGTAATGGTTAAGTGTGCTTGTGGGACAACCTCTTTCCCATCCCTGCCCAAGACCTCTGAGGTAGCCCTACCTATGTCCTCAGTTTGTCAGAGGTGAGGATGGTTCTGTGTTGGGGTTTATGCCTATGTGAGGGGGGAAAATGGCAGCTCCAAGCAGAAATCTCCAGACCCCACCCCCGACCCCACAGCCCTGGGAGAAGGCCAGAAAGAATAGCACTTCTCATTGCCCATACCCAAAGGGTCCCAACTGATCAATATTTGTATTACAGCCCTCATATGGGCTAGCATTCATGCCACAGTTCTGGGCTTTGTGAGCACTCTTATTCATTTGCCTTAATATTTTAGCATGCTGTGAGCTACAATTAAACATCCCCAGGGCTCAATCGTATGCAGCTGCCGAATCTGTTTTGCATGGCTATTTCGCCAGCTTTCCATCCTTCATTGTCTTCTTCCCTAGGGAATTTTAATGATGATCTTTTCAATTAATATGTCACAATTAAATACATTTGTGTGTGTCTACTCATTTGTAAGTGGGAGCATCTGCTATGTAACTTGGAGGGACTCCCACTGGACATGACTCATCTCCTCTCGAGGCTACGCACACATGCGCCGGGCATATCGCAAGTTCCCAGTTAACAGGAGGTGCTGTTGTCAGCGTTTTCCCTGGTGTTTTAGCTCAGCACACAGCACAACAGCAAAACAATCACCTCAGAAAGAACAGAATGTATATGCTTATGAAATTAGATATGCATGGAATGCAGTACAGTATCATGCTGAACATGAGATATGGGAAAGTAAAGAAAATTTTTTGAGCCTCAATTTCCACATTTGGTAGATGGACAGAATGGACCAAGTGGTATCTAAAGACTGAAAGTCAATATTATTCTAGCCATCTTCGAATGCTGAGGTCATTAAACAGGCACACTTTTAATAGAGCTCATTTCTGAGCATTTATGTTTTCACTGTCCACTGAGACCTCACCACCTTGCCTTGGGTAAGGCCGTCACATGTATGAAGCAGCTTAAGTCCTGGTGTATGGTTGCCCAAACAGCAGGAAAATGTACTTTCCTGAAGCATTTGTCTTTGCTGTCCTTTGGAAGTATTGGCAGGGGCATGCTCCATTAGCGCCACATGCCTATTTTAGGAACCACCTTAGTAAGAAAGCCAGAATGTCCCCTAGGTGGCCAAGAGAAGGATTCTTTATACATAAAAGCCAATAAGATAAACAAAAAAAGATGCAGTCTCACGGTATATGACAATCATCGAAGAGCGGCTCTTTCTTGTTTTCAGAAATCCAAACATTTCTAAAATAGAATTTTACGTAAGAATCTATCTTCAAGCAAGATGTGCCACATGCGTTGAACGTACACTGGCACTGTGCTCCAGTTGGATTTATGCCCATCTCAACCTCAATTTTCAAGAGCAAAGCAGGGGATGATGAAACCACCAGAATTCTTACTGAGCAATGAGAAACACTCTTGCAGTAACTATATTTACTAGTGATTTACTAATGACAGAAACTCTCTCCAATTTACATTCAGAGCCTGTTTAAATAAATTCCTATCAAGGGTTGCTATCTATACAAAATAGCAAATGCCGAACTAATAACACCCACAACAACTTTTGATTAGTTAAATTAATATTTATCTACTTCACTAGACTGAAGGTCTATGAAATCAGGTCATGTCTATTTTGTTCCTTGAACACAGCATAGTACCTGAAACTTTTTAGTATAGGATAAATTTGTAGAATCATTGAAGGAATAAATGCATTGAATGGATGGCTGGAAAGACAGCTGTTTGATTAAAGGGAAACAGGAATGGTAGCAAAAGAGAGTTGAAAAGACAGAAAAATCTATAAAAGTAAAGAAGCCAACATAAAAATAATAGTAGCATGGATCTATCAGTACTGATTTCCACTGGGCTGACTGCTCTTTGTTCAGCTATGGTGATACTGGCCTGATATCATCCCCTACAGAAGAATAGCCTGCTTACTTGGTTTGCATAAGTAGAATGATGGCGACTGAATGAAAACAATAAGACGTGCTAGAGTTTTGGCTAATTGAGCCAATGACTCATAATCGGAAGATGGGATGGGCTGGGTGTGCACAGGCCAGGTCACCAGCTTTTTCATCCCCAGGTGATTCTTATGAATTAGAAGTTGATCATCATTGCTCCAACAGTAATCCATTTCCTCCTTGCAACAGTTGTTCCCAGGGTGTTGCTGACCAGAGTTTCTTAAGCCCCAAACCATTAAATAGTGTTTAGGGTGGACAACCAGTCCTACTTCTCTACCTTGTAGAGTCCTTGGAGTTCACATTTCTTATCTGGCCATCAACTAAATTATATCATGCTTATTGTACTTAGCAAGGGAATCAATCTGTTAACAAAATTTCATAAGCAGTCCTTCCAAAAGACTTTACTCTTTTGTTTTGATTGATTTTAAGCTACTGAAGTCATGCAGGATAAGTCCTTTCCTATGAGCACTAGATTTCTGTAAGCTGTTACCAAGGATACAGTTTTAGCCATTGGTTTAGAGTTTTGGTTAGTGCATATTTTTGCAAGTCATATTATTTATTTTTAATAATGAGAGCATATTTGTTTACAGGCATTCAGCATCATGAAGAAGACAGCAGTTTTGTAGTGGAAATATTTCCAGGCTGGGAGAACAGGTCCAGGTATTAGTTCTTCATTTATCAATAACTAGATTTGTCAGAGGGCAAATTCACATGATCTTTCAAGGCCTTCCCTTCTTCATCCATAGATGCTGATTGGTAAAGAGATTATAGCAATAACCTTAGTGCATTCCTTGTGTTTTTCCCAAAAACATTCTGGATATTTTTTACTTTTGAGTAAGCATTCTTTTTATAGCTTCTGGATATATTTATTGGCCATTTGGATTGATTTCTGTTTTCCTTTTCTTCAGCACAGTGCTTTCCTTATGGCTTTGAATTTACCAAAAATACTTAATGTTTAATATTACTTGGAAATCTTTGCTAAAATACTTTCAACTCTTACTCTCGGTCCTGTTTTTTTTCTTTATGTTTCATGACCTATTTGCTATTTCATCTCAATCCTGATTTATGGAACTTTAGAACATTTTTTCTTATATCAAGAATACATTGATTTTAGGTTTTCTTTTTATACACAAGAGCTAGACAACAACAAATTTCTATAAAAATCTTACTCAAAGGGCATGTGATACAATAATCTGTAATTAAGATTTGTTCATCTGTAATGTAATATGAAAACATACATGATTATATATTTTTTGATACAGGACCAGACCTGGGACAAACCAGGCAAGAGATTTTCTTTAAATTGTCCTAAATACACTCAAAGAGAAAACAAAAACAAAAAACTAAAGGAAATTAGGGGAAAAGATAATCACAAAGAGAATATCAGTAGAGAGATGGAAATTATGAAAAGGAACCAAAGCTGAAGACCTCAGAAACAAAAAATAAAATTTCCCTAGAGGGGAGTTGGCAGAAGAAAAAAATCAATGAATTTGAAGATAAGACAATTGAAATCACCCAGTCTGAAGAACAAAATGAGAAAAGAATGAAGAAAAGGAACAGAGCCTGTGGGACATCATCAAGCATACCAATTCATGCATTGTGGGAGTCCCAGATGGAGATGAAAAAAGGAAAGAGGCAGAGAGAATAGTCAAATAAATCATGGCTGAAACTTTCCCAAATTTAATGATAGACACAAATTATACACATCTATGAGGCTTAATGAACTCCAAACAGGATAAACCCAAACAGACCTACACCACTCCATATTATAACCAAACGTAGAATGCCAAAGGTAAAGAGAGAATTCTGAAAGCCATACAAAAAAGCAACATGTCACATACAAAGGAACCTCAATAAGATTAAAAGCCAATTTTTCATCAGAAACGTGGAGTCAAGAAGGCCTTGCAAAGCATTTATAGTGCTGAAAACAAAAATATTGCCAACCATGAATTCTATATTCAGCAAAACTGTCCTTCAAACTGAAGGAGGGATTTTAAAAAAAGTTTAAATAAAAGATGAGGGGATTTGCCATCATTTGACCTCCCTTACAAGTAAAGCTTAAGGGAGCTGCACGAGTTGAGAGGGAAGAACACTGGACAATTAACTGAAACCACATGAAGAAATAAAGATCTTCAGTAAAGGTAATGACTGATTAAACATAAATAACAGTACTACCGCATGCTTATTTTATAACTCCACTTTTTTACTTCCTACAAGATCTAAAAGTCAAATATGTAAAATATATAATGATAAGACAGTGGTTCTGGATTCTTAACACATACACATTTAATCTGTGACATGAACTACATAAAGGTTGTGGGACAGAATGGGATAGGAACATAATTTGCATATACTAGTGAAGTTAATTTGGTATCAAAACAAATGAGATTCTTTTTAAATTTAGAATGTTAAATTTAAGCCCCCAGATAGTTACAAAGAAAATATCGGACTGTGCAAGCTCATAAAGACAGAAATTAGAGTACAATTGACGGTGGTGAGAGGGGGCAGGGGCAGAGGATGAGAAGTTAATGCACAGTGGTTAATGCATAAGGCTTCTGTTTAAGGAGATGGGAAAGTTTCAGCTGTGGAAAGTGGTGATGGTGCCATAATATTGTGAATATGATTAATCCCCTTGAATAGTATGCTTGGGAATGGTTGTGACGGGAAAGCTTAGGTTGCATATATGCTCTCACAATTAAAAAAATAAGAAGAAAAGAAGAACTAAAAAGTTAATGACAATTAAATGCAACACATGATCCTGGATGGGATCTAGCAAAGGAGGAGAAAAGTCCCAAAGTGACATTATTGGGACATATGAAAAAATTAGAATACAGACTACAAGCTTTATATCAATGTTAAATCTCTTGAACTTGATAATTGCTCTTAAGGTGGTTATACAAATGAATAGTCTTGATCTTAGGAAATGGACATAGCAGTACTAAGTATTCCAGGAGCATGATGTATACAATCTACACTCAAGTGTTCAGAAAATGGACTAATCAATAGATAAACAGATAGGTAGATAGGATGATATAGCAAATGTGGCAAAATATTAAATTTAGGGAGTTGAGGAGACACATAATTTATGAAATTAATGCCTTGTTTTTAATCTTAACATACGTGAACAACTGGCATTGCATTTGTGGCCATATCCCAGGCCATATCAGTGGCCAAGGTGATATGTCACCCACACTAACTACATAAGCAGAAACAATAGGAGAGTTGTTTGGACAGCAGAATGACGAGTTCTCCTGAAGATATTGATACAATATCTTCCCTCGGCTTTGGTTTTTATTTCCCCCTTCTGTGCTGCTCTTAGTTACTCTCCTGTATAACTCTTGTGAAGATAAGGTAGTACAAGCACATTAAAATCAAAGTTCCTTAGTTCCAGGACTGTGGTTCCTAAATTTGTGTGCACATCAGAATCACTAGGGTAGCAAAATAAAAAAATACCAACTCCCCTAAGATGCCGCTCCAGAAGCTGTTTGCTAAAAGCAGAACTTCCTCTTACAGGACAGTCTCATGGAAAACTGAAAATGCCTTAATCTGGATGGGGCTTTCATCAGTGATGGCCAAAGCAAGTGGGAGCAAGTTGGTCAGGTTACATTAATTTGTAAAGCCCATTCCAAACTTTTTTTTAAATACACTTACTGCCAAGGATGCTATGACCACCCTATGGGCTTTAAGATGACATAGTATACATTTGTATAACCAATATATCATCAGTATGTCTAACTAGATGACCAATGGGCATCCCAAATTTCATATGCCCACAATGGGAATTTAGGTCTTGCTTTTCAAGCATGCCCCTTCCCAAGTATTCTTGACCTCCACTGATAATACCTGTATCCTTCCCAGGCTTGGGTTAGAACACTGGAGTCACCTTTGAGTCCTCTTTCTCCACCCACATTCAATCCACTTGCCCTAACTGCAACATTTCTCACCTTCTCCTTTGCTCCAGCCCTGGTCTAAGCCAACAATCTCTTGGATTAATCACAACAGCAACTTTCTAACTGGTCTTGTTGCTTTTACAAGAGGTGCAGAATGGTACTCAAAAGCATAAGCCATATTATTGGAGATAAATCCCAGACCTGGAACTTTCTAGCTGTGTGAGAGGCAAGACCCACCTCCTGGGGCCTTCTACTTCAGTCTCTCAAATACACCAGGTACCCCATGGGCTTAGGGCTTTTATAAATAATCATTTACAGGCAATTCCTTCTTTTATCTCTTTAATGTCTTTGGTTCAAATGTAACTTTGAAACTGAGACCTTTCATAACCCCTTTTAAAAATTTTAACTCATGTCTCAACAGTCTTTATCCCTTTTCCCTGTTTCCAAAATACTATATGCTATATGGCAGGGCCACAATTCATTCTTTTTCCATGTGAGTATCCCGTTATCAACATACTACATTTTTTTATGAATTATGTTAATGGTATGGCTCTCCGTATAAAAACGTCCCCTGCACCAGGGCAGAGAGACCATTGTTCTTTATTCCTGCTGGGCTTATTACAGTGTCTGGCACATAGTTGGTGCTGAGTGAGTATCTGTTGAATGAATGCAAGATGGTATTAGGTGCTTGATTGCCATCTCCTCAATACTGGCTGTTTATGTGGAACTTTCTTTCTGTGTCACTGGGGAAGAAAATGAACCCCATCCTCAGCAGACAATTTTCAAGTTCATCACTTTACCTGTGTGTACAGATTGACCAGAAGAGTTCACCCGTCAATTCTGCCTTCATCTCCCACACTTAAAGGCTCCTTCTCTCCTCCAGGGTAATAAAAACTCACCCGTACATTATCCGATATTAGCCCAAGTTGATTGAAATCAAAAGCTGAGCATCTCTTCTTTGCTTTCTCTGTGTTTTGATCACAACTGCCCTTACCCTGGGATCGTGAGCATCAAGATCCAGTCTCAAAGGGACAGGGTCACTGGGTATCTCAGTTTTCCAGGCGTGCTATGACAGAACAAGCAGGTTGGCTTCAGAACAGGAGGTTTTCTTGCTTGCAGTCAATCTCTGCTTCCACCACACGCAATCTGTCCCTGTCTCCTCCTAAGGCCTGTACTTCCATTACTTCCATGCTCAGCTTTCCTCTGCTTAGAAGGACTCCAGTCTGACTGGATTAGGCCCACCCTGTTCAGTTTGGCCTCATCTTAATAGGACCTTTGAAGTCCCCATTTACAAATGAGTTCACATCCACAGGACTGAGTTTGGACTTGAGCATGTCTTTGGGGGGACCTGATTTAATCTACCACACTGGTCAACAGCAATTACAGGGAATACAAGCACATCAGTTACTTGATCAAATCAGTGTCCTCTGCATGACTGAGCATTAAACATTTGAACCAGCTGTACATTCCAGAGGAGCTTACAAATATGCAGAACTTAAGCATAAGAGTGAACCTGTTCCTGCGTTCAGACGTGTTCCCTTGTAATGACTAAAACATTTTTCTTTTATTAGCACCATAGACTACAGACTATCAGGCAACAAGATTTCAATGTGGGAGGTCCAGTGGTAAAATTCTTGCCTGCCATGCAGGAGACCCAGGTTCGATTCCCGGCCCATGCACTTCCCAAAATAAAACAAAAAAATCAACAACAAAACCAACAAACCAACCAACCTCGACAAATGGGGCTGCAAAAATGGAATACTCACCTGGAAAAAGAATGAAATGTGATCCTGACATATAGCATACAAAAAAAAAAAAAAGATTTCAATGTGTTCCTCTTGGCAGCAAATGTCTTTTTTTAAACTTGACCTTGGCCTTGCACACTGAATGCTTACTCATCAAGGAATAGGCCAGTTGTGATCACTTCCACTTTCCTGTGGCTCATGGAATTTGGGGTATATGTGGTATCCTGATCACAAGATTGACTCAAGACAAAAATACACAAATCTTTAGTATGGCCTAGACTACTTAATTGATAATTAAACACTTAGACAAGGTACTTAATTGATGGAAAGTGTTTTATTTGGCTGTTTCTTAGGTCTCTTTGTTTTGGGCATTCACTTGATCCATGATATTGAGAAAGCGAAACAAAATGGAAATGACCTATTCTGTATTTACTACTCAACCCACTAGAATCATAATTTCTAGAAAGACCCCCTTAGCTGTTTCCTCATACATTATCTTTGCCATGTTTGGTAAAGGTCAACCAGTCTCTTTATTTCCATCATCACACTATAATAGTTTACTCAGTATTCATGATAAAATGCTTGTCCCAAAGCCCAAACAGGAGCATGTCCAGTGCAATGCCTGAGAATTCTAGGGTTTCCAGTACCACATTCATTAGTAGTTCACAGACCCGAAGATGTATCCGACCCAATTATGATCAAATCATATGATTACTGCTCAAATGCTCAGATTTTTGTTTTACATATAAAGTGGCAATAGTTATAAAATTCTCATGAGGATTTTTAAGTTATTTACACACCATCAACATATATTTATCCATAAATAATTCTCTCCTTGTAGAAACTGCATTCTTATCAGGGTGACCTAGAAGCTATAACAACCCGCAAACCAAATGGAACCTTAGTACCATCCACAGTTGATTTTAACTGAACCTTTCCTCAGAATTTGCAGTCAAATTCTACAATTGTTGAAGTACCTGCTTTGTTTGTATCAAAGAAACTATTTCACAAAGGAAGGGTGGTTCTCACAGACATATTCATATATATTTTTTCTGTCAATTCTTTTTTGCTGGTAAATCCTAACACAATTATATCAAGGGAATTTTCTTTACTGCTACAGTTGGTGTTTGGGTGCTTAGTAGCTCCAACATTTAAAGGAGCAGAGATATGTAATAAAAGACTTGTTCATGTGTATATGTGTTGTTACCCAACACACACAGTTATTTTATAATTGTGTTTCTAGGGAAAGTGAAATATTACTTATGCATAGTTACACACGAGCAGGATGATTACATAAATGAAGTGTGTATGCTTTAGAAACAAGCTATCTCCTAGGTAAATTCATGTCATTAGAGATTCAAGAGAATACAAAAGGCACATATTGATAAGTTTAAAAAATGACTCTTCTTATAAGTCCTTCACACTTATTGATAAGATATAAGAAATAAAGTTTAGCTTTTCTTGTTTTTGATTAGTAAGCACACATTCATTATTGGTTGTTCCATAAGAAATCGCATTCCCAGCAAATAAAGGCTTAACATTCAATTATCACCTCTTAACTATTTTTGAATATTATATTTAACACTACATATTACAGTTATATTACAATCACAATGCATATCAAAATAAAGCTGCCTACCGACAGCTCTTGATTTTCCTCATTATGGTTTTACATATAACAAGCAACAGCAGGGCTGTCACCATTACACATAAGCATATTACATACCTGTCATATTGCAATATACAAGAGCCGGTCCCAGTGGGCCACTTCCATCTGAATCGATATAGTAGAGCCCTGAAGAGTTCCCTCTGTACTTATAGGCTTCACATGACTGCTCGTAGAGAGCTGCAAAGAGTATTGATTATAAGAAAGGAATTAAAATGGAATGAATCGCTCCAATCTGTTAAATATGTGATACTCATCTATAGTCACATTCATTCTGTGCTACCCTTAGTTACTTCTTCTCTAAGGGAATGTTTTCCTGTTTCAATCACAAAGCAAGATTCTGAAGCATGGAGTGAAAAATTCAAGAGGTATCAATGGGAAACCTGGGGATGTGAAACCTACAAGCTCTAAAAACACAAAATTCCTTTTAAACCCATGGTAAGCTGGACTTAATCTACTTCTAGTACTGCCTTGTAATGTCTGAAAACGTAAAGTACGTTGGCTTAACCTCCTTAAATGATGTTATCATCTAATAATCATGCTATAAACATATTTTAAATTTCTCAGTCATTATACCCTCTGTTTACATACAACAATTATGGTGAAATGCCTTTTTTCCCACAAGAATTTTACAAAGCAGCAATTCCTCTTCATTCAATTTTTTAAAACTTATTTTCAAAAGAGTGTACTTAAATGTTTTGCAAATGATAATTTAAGAGCAATGAAATTTAAAGCAAGCAATATAAACATATGTCAAATGTCTCTGTAATTTCAAGTTATTCTGATTCATAACTGGATTTCTTATTTGTACAGTAAATGTGTTTGCTATGTAAAAGGCAAGTGATTAATATGCAAAGATGACAGACCTTATTTATATTAAGTTTACATTAGTTATCAACAGAATGACATCCTACACATGAATCATATGTAGCCTTGACAGAAAATAACTTTTTGAAAAAGCTGAAATGTAGCTGAGGCTGCTGGGAAAGAAATGCAGGACTGATTCTTCCAGAATTATATCTGATCAATAAGCCTCCCTAATAATCGGATGTGGCACCCATGCCAAGCAGACTTGGGGAGTGTGTAGCCAAGATACATAAAATGGAGTGATCATAATGGGGCCATAGAGGGTATAAATTGATGCCACTGTACAAGGACTGGATTACCTACATGATTTAACCAAGTACTCATGGAAAAATTCCAAGTATTTAAGGAAAACCCAGGGAGAGATATAGCACTTATTTTACTCTCATTTCATGGAATAGGAAGATGAAAGGCATGTTTACTTGACCAGGGAGATTACGAAAGAAAATAGCCTTAATGTCAAATGTGACCCAGTGTCAAATGTGTCCTATTCGAGTTTTTTACATTGGAGAGAGCCTCCAATCAGTAGCTCAGCTGCTGCCCTCTGCAATGATGAATGTACAATGATGGACTGCTTTCTCACCACGATTGCCTTTTCCCACTCATACCTCCATTCCTATAAATAAAAAATACATGCTCAGAACTGTCTAGAAAAAAAGTCCAGAGGGATACACGCAAATTGATTACAGTTGTTACATTTGGGTTAGAGGTGGAATTGCCCAGAGGAAAAGATTGAGGCGGTATGATTAGGAGGCGTGTTTCCTTAAATGTACATGAATGCATTCATTAGCTATATAATTAGAATTCCAGTCCTTGCCCTCTACCACACCCAAAGATAAGGGCCTCATGGTCAGTTAGGGAACATTTGGCAATATTTCACCTTCATTTGGTTTACCCATTGGAGAATCACGTTAAATTCAATTCAACTATTGTATCAAACTGTGGGCCATTTGTGAAAGAGCCTTTATATTTGTCTTTTGGTCTGTTTCTCAGAGTTGTTTGGAAATATGTTTAGATCACAGTAACTGGTAACACTTTAACAGTCATTAAAACACTTCTTAAGTAAATGCTTTACATAAGACACCTTGCTAGGTGCGCAGTAAAAGGAAACATCCCAGATCTAACTCTGGCTTTAGCCAGGTCATGTAGCCTCTGGTTTCAGGGGTGCTGGCTTATCAAATTCTTAGCTGGCACTGGGACCATAAATAGAGATGCAGGCGGAACTGCTCTGGGTGAGCTGATGGGGTGTCTAGGGCTTGAGTCAGGACTGCTTCCTGACTGTCACACCCCTTGCTCTGCTGAGAAGTTTTGGGGCTCTTCTGTAGAACCTCCCCAGGCTGGGGTACAGAGTTCCCATCCCAATGCCAATGCTAGTATCCCTGGGATTCAGTTTCCGTAAGTGTAAGGTTTCATTTATAACAACACATGCTCTGACTCTTTCCCATAATTTACGTGAAAATAAAATTAAATAATTCAGGCAGAAGGGTTCTTAAAAATTCAACGTATTACTTCAGGGGAATTGGGGACCTTTCATGTCGTCCTCTTTCCTTAAAGATCCAGAAAGATGGGAGGTTGCTAAAGAAGACGGGACTCAGAAATATCAAGAAGGAAAGACAAAACCAAAAACTAATAATTAGAAAACCAGGAAGATTCCAGACGTTTTGTCATATACTTCTCATAGCTGACTAATGCAAGGTTAAAAAAGCTTCATTAACTTTTAAATTTGCAGAGAATAATTCTTCAGAAAAGAGACATGCTGTTCAACACAGAGGACACACCATCAGTGCTCAAAAGCTCTGGCTTTGGAGCCAGATGGCTGAACTTGAAATTTCTCTCTGCCATGAGCGAGCTATGTGACCTCTGCAAACTACTTAACTTCTTTTTTCAATCTAAACGGCAGATAGTAATAACACTTACCTCCTAGGACTGTTTTGAGGATTAATGAGTTAAAACATGCAGTCCATTAGAATGCTGCAGGCATATTATAAATTGCCAGCAAATGTCAACAATTATAATTATCATCATCATCATCATTATAGTATTGGGAATGAAAAAGACCTGGAAGTTTTCCTGGTTTCTCACTGCCATGAAGAACATACCACATGACTTCCTCATCCAATGCTTCTTCTGAGACTTTCCTTGCTTAATTTAATAGTTATTGAAAATCCGGTCCCTCATCACATTCCCATCATTACTTTGAGAACTAAAACTGGGGCACAACTTGAGGAATAGAACAAGATACTATATCGTGCATGTTTGATTTTCTTTTTACGTTGTACAGCATTTCATTTTCCTCTACTTAATTTCACTCTGCCTGCTAGTTTCTCTCTTTCTATTTGATATTATGCATTTCTGCAAGCTGCTTTAACCTAATTATGAAATAATAGCAATTAAAAATAAACCATCCAAAGATCAGTTGGTCACTAAAATGCTTAATCTATTTTATTTTTGTTTCCTAGCACCTGGTTGCACATACTCAGACACGTGGACACAAAATATTGAAAAGGAAAAGAAAACTAGGTGTAAATCAGAACAGAAATGGGACCCAGCGAGGCGTGAAGCTTACGGGAATGGCAAGTCGCTCCCCCGTAACCGGTGTCGGTGCAGTCGCAGGAGAAGGTGTCCCAGGATTGGGAGCATTCCCCGCCGTGTTCACAGTAGCTGGGCAGACACCTAAAAGAAGACACACAGCCACAGTTTCCCATGCTCAGTGGTCATAAAATGTGCAGCTTGATTCTAACCTATTACTGTGAAAGATGGATGACAACAGGTGCTGGCACAGAAACATTTCAAAAGGACCAAAGAGAGCGGAGTCTGTCATGCTAGTTTTCTAATACAATGTTAAACCGTACATTAATAAATAGCCTAAAACACTACTGATTTCATGCACTTGTGGCAGATCCGTTTTCAATGCATCGCTGCCAGCTGTGCCTCAGGTGACAACAGCTGCATGAGCGAGTCCAGCAGGGATGCCAGCAGTATGAACTAATTAAATGGCTAATGTTTTAAGTCTCTAAGTTATGGGACAGTTTAATACACAGCAAAAGGCAGCTGATATATGTACCTAACATTATAATACACTGCCATGTTGAATTAGTACATGGTGGAAATATCAAAAGTGAAGGAAGGAAGAGAGAAAAAAGGAGAAAGTCTTGATCCACATAGCATCCCAGGGCCGGGGGTTTTGAGTATCTTAGGTCAGAATGCAGATGCTTTGGGGAATCACAATGAGAAGGTACTTAGGACTGAGGCATTAAATGCTGTTTTTGCTCAGAAAATTAAATAAACCACAAAACCACTAAGGTAAACCAAACAATCACCTGTACTCCAATGGAGATATTGACATCTCACTTATTAAAATTAAGGAGGGGAGGTTTTAATGTTTGTTTCTAGGATTAAAAACATTGTAATTGAAAAGAATATTACTGGATTTTCCTGATTGTGAAAAATAAGTGTTCACTGTAAGAGTCCCAAGCAATGTAGAAAAGTATATAGAAAAAACAAAAAATCATCTCAATTCCCACCACACAGAAATGACTATAAATAAAAAAGCGGACGAATGAATGAGTAAATAGATAAATGTATGCATGTATATATACATATATTTGCATATATAAATAATTTACATATAATTTTACATACGTGTTGTGTCCATTTTTTACTACTGCTGTAACAAGGTCTTACAAGCATAGCATCTTATACCAGTGCAAATTTATAATCCCCTAGTTCAATGGTTCAGAAGCCTGGGTTGGCTTGGCTGGCTTCACAAGGCAGAAGTCAAGGTATTGGTGAGATCAGCTCTTACCAGGAGGCACTGAGAATAACCCCCCTCCAAGGTCACCCAGGTTGTTCACAGAGTACCATTCCCATGGTGGTAGGACTAGCTTATGTGATGTCTACCAGGATAATCTCCATATCTTAAGGTCCATAACTGGAATTGTATCTGCAAGTTTCCTTTTGCCTTGCAACATAATCTATTCACAGGACCCAGGTATTAGGGCACTGACATGATTGGGGGTGGCACTATTCTGCCTACCATAAATATAGCATTATGTTATATGCAGTTTTGCAACATGTTCTTTAAGGATTCAATAACAGGACCTGGCCATCTTTCCATTTCATCCAATATATCTACATCTTTAGTGGCTACAGAATAATTTATTTTCAAATATGGAACAATGTTTTCTAACCACTAATCTGATAGGGGACTTGTGTCCAGAATATATAAAGAACACTTAGAACTGAACGTTAAAAAGACAAACATCACAGAATGGTCAAAGGATCTTCACAGACAATTCTCCAAAGTAGATTTACAAATAGTCAATATGATTTAGTTGTTAGGGAAATGCAGATGAAACCCACAGGGTGTACCACCTCCACTCACTAAATGGTTATAATCACACGGTCAGTTAGCAGCAAATGTTGGTGAGGATGTGGATGGATCAGAAACCTCTTATACTGCTGGAGGAAATGTAAAATGATGGATGCAACTTTGGAAAACAATTTGGTGATTCCTAAAAGAGCTAAATATAGAGTTAACATATGACCCAGCAATTCCACTATTAGTTATTTACTTAAGAGAACTGAAAGCCTAAGTCCACCCCAAAATACATGCAAGAAAATCACAGCAGCATTATTCACAAAATACAGCAGATATAAAGCAATGTTAATGTCTATAAACAGATAAGTGGATAATGAAATCTGCTATACTCATGCAATGGAATATTATTCAACAGTTAAAAAGGAATGAAGTGCTGATACACACTATAATATGGATGAATCTTGAAAATTCACTTGATAAGTGCAGGCAGTAAGCCAGGCACAAAAAGCTACACATTGTATGATTCCATTTCTATGAATCCGTAGACACAGAAAGCAGACTGGTGTTCATCTAGGGTGGGGGACAGGGAGGTGGGAAGGAGAAGTAGGGAATGTCTAGGAATAAGCATAGGGTTTCATTTTTATCTTTTTTTTTTAAACTTTTTTGTTGTATAGTATAACGTAACACAAAGCAAAGAAATAAAAAAGCAATAGTTTTCACAGCGCTCTTCAAAAAGTGGTTACAGGACAGATCCCAGAGTTTGTCATGGGCTACCATACCATCCTCTCAAATTTTTCCTTCTAGCTGCTCCAGAATATAGGAGGCCAGAGGGCATAAATAATTTTTTATCATCACAATTGACTCCCCCCCCTTTTTTGTGAACAATAACATATATACAAAAAAGCTATAAATTTCCAAACACAGCACCACAATTAGTTGTAGAACATATTTCAGACATTGACATAGGTTACAATTTCCCAATTTTAGGTTTTTACTTCTAGCTGCTTTAAAATACTGGAGATTTAAGATATCAATTTAATGATTCAGCATTCATATTCATTTGTTAAATCCTATCTTCTCTGTATAACTACACTATCACCATTGGTCTTTTTGTCCCTCTCTTTAGGGGTGTTTGGGCTATGGCCATTCTCACTTTTTCATGTTGGAAGGGTCTGTTACTAATATGGGGTAGGGAGATGGAACTATCTGATATTCTGAGAGGCTGGGCTAGGGTTCAGGACTTATCTGGACAAGTGACTCATTTGGAGGTTGGTTTCTGGAAAGTTACTCTAGTGCATGGAACCCTTGTGAAATCTTATATATTGCCCTAGGTGTTCTTTAGGATTGGCTGGAATGGTCCTGGTAGGGCGTTGGCAGGTTATGATAGGTAGCAGGTCTACCTGAAGCTTGTGTAAGAGCAACCTCCAGAGTAATCTCTCGACTCTATTTGAACTCTCTCTGCCACTGATATTTTATTAATTACACTTCTTTACTGCCATTTTGTCAGGATGGAATTGTTGATCCCATGGTGCCAGGTCTGGGGGGTGGGGGCAGCCTAGGTATGGAGGTTAGTGCCCGCAACCTCCACCCACCAGCAAAAGCCTGCAGTGAACAGGGAGGGGGAGGCAGTGCCCAGGAGGGGTGCAGGACAGGTGGGGTGGGCCACATCTGGGGTGGGGGTG
>PVIY010008645.1:24798-76127 GCA_004026745.1 Myrmecophaga tridactyla | reverse complement strand
ATATATAATATTTCACTATATATATATATATATATATATATATATATATATATATATATATATATATATATAAAATGCTGCTCTAGCTCCATCCATCACACCCACATTTGGTCCAGCAGAAGAGAGGAGGGAGAAGAAGGGCACACACCTCCAATTAAGAACACTCCCTGAAGGTTGTACATAACATTTCTATTTATATCTCAGAAATTGGTAAAAATGACCACATCTAGCAATAAGAGAGGTTGGGAAATATAGAATCTTTATCTAAAGTGTAATAATGCAAATTAAATGGACACTCATGATGCAGACTTCCATGTTACCACCACGGTTTATGATAATTTGGAGTTATGCCCAAAGCAACTTAATGTGCAATTCATTTAGCATTAATTAGTTACTCTACATTTAGGCATATGTTTCCACGTGATTTTATAGCTTGGCCTTAAATTTAACTCCACCATGTATTAGGAAATGATTGTAATCATTGCTTCTGAGATTGCATATATTTGCTTTTTGGGAGGAACACTATTCTTAGCTTCGGTTTTATTATATAGGGCCCCATTACCCTCTGATGGTGTTACTAAAAAAACAACTCAAAGCAAATTATATAACTTAATTGTGATAAAAAAAATCAACTTTGTTATGTTATGTAAAGAAAAAGAAACCTCAAGTTCACCCTGCCCCAAGTTGAATCCTTCCCTGCTAAAACATCCCCTCTTCCCATATTTCCCATTTTGATGTTAGCATTACCATCTGCACAGCTGTTTAAGCTGGAAACCTGCAAATCTTTCCACTCAGTCACCGAATTCTATTGATTTTTCCTGCTCCAATCCTTTCCTTCACACCATCACCATCACTGTCTTGATTCAGGTGCCACCATACCTAATCTCCTGCTATACCTTCCCCACTGGAATCCTTGCTTCTAGTCATAGCCCCTTCTTTTCAGCGGTGAGAATGACCTTTCCATTGTCAATATGAGTGCATTGCTTCCTGCTTTAAATCTTCCCTAACAGTCACAGCATCAAGTTCAAATTCCATAAGCCCTGCCCCTCCTGGCCAAGTGAAGAACCTGGGTCTTGCCAATAATTCCAGCTCCAGTACTTATGATTACTACCCTAAATCCTGGACGTAGGGAGCCAGCTGTCACTTCCACAATGCCATGTGGCAACCTCACCTTGACCACACACACATTACTATCTCTGGCTGGAAAGCTCTCTACTTCCTGTCCCCACCCTTTTCCTTCTTATTCTCTGACTACCGGATTATCCCCTAGTCATCCCTCAAAATTCAGCTTAGTCAGGGGAAGATGGCAGAGTAGGGAGGTCCAGGACTCATTTTTCCCTCCAAAAACAGCTAGTAGGCTGGCAGAAAGTGTCTGAAAAATAAAACTGTCCTGGAGCTCCAAAGACCAGAAGCTATACAGCATCCAGGGAAGTGTGGGAGCAAGAGGCTGATAAACTACTGTTAAGAACTGTGAGTTACTCTCTGCATGCAGCAGCTGTCAGTGCCCACCCTACACACTCAGGGTGGGCCACATTGGGGTTCAGTCCCAGGCTACCTGCTACTGACAATAAGGGATATAAAAATCCTATTCCCCACCAAAGGGAAAGGGACCCAGGGGAAGGTCATGACTGAGAACTGATCATGGCTTCTAGTTTGTGAATTCAGATTGCTAGGTCTCAGCTCTAACAAAAAAAAAAGGTGACATATAAAAACCAAAGGATAAAATGGTTGAAATAAGTACTGCCTTTACAATAATAACATTGAATGATAATGGATTAAATTCTCCAATCAAAAGAGTCATATTGGTAAAATGTATTAATATATATATGTGTTCCAACTATATGCTGTTTACAAGAGACTTGCCTTAGACCCAATGACACAATTAGTTGAAATGAAAAGTTGGAGAAAGATATCTGAAACAAGCGGTAACCAGAAAAAGGTAGACAAAACCGTCTTTAAATGCAAAAATGTTAAATGACACAAAGAAGGACACTGTATATTAATAAAGGGGGCACTCCACCAAGAAGAAATAACAATCATAAATATGTATGCACCTAACCACAGTGCCCCAAAGTACACGGGGCAAACACTGGCAACACAGAAGAGAGAAATAGACATCTCTACAGTAATAGATGGAGACTTCAATACACCATTTTCATCAACAAATAGAACATCTACACAGAGGATCAATAAGGAAAAAGAGAACTTGAATAATATGGTAAATGAACTGGACCGAACAGATATTTACAGAATATTTCACTCCACTACAGCAGGATATACACACACATTCTTCTCAAGTGCTCATGGATCATTCTTCAGGATAGACTATATGTTGGGTCACAAAATGATCTCCATAAGTTTTAAAAGACTGAAGCTATACAAAGCACTTACTCTGATCATAATGGAATGAAGCTGGAAATCAATAACAGGCAGAGGGATGGAAAGTTGACAAGGTCATGGAGGTTAAACAGCACACTCTTCAAAAATCAAATTGAGGGCTTGAGGGAAGATATGGCAAAAAGATGAAGGCTAGAAAGAAGACATTCCGCAACCATAAAGAACTAGTTTGAATAAACAAATAGCAGAACTGATGGGAATGAAAGACACAATAGAAGAGATGAAAAACACAATGGAGACTTACCACAGTAGATGTGAAGAGGCAGAGAAAGAATTAGTGAACTAGAGGGTAGGGCATCTGAAATCCTACACAAAAGAATACACAGGGAAAAGAATGGAAAGAGATGAGCAGATCTAAGGGAATTGAATACAACATGAAGTGCATAAATATACATGTTATGGGTGTTCCAGCAGGAGAAAAATGGTAAAGGAGGCAAAAAGAACAATGGAGGAAACAATCACTGAAAATTTCCCATCTCTTATGAAAGATGTAAAATTACAAATCCAAGAATCACAGTGTATCCTAAACAGAATTTATCCGAGTAGACATATTCTGAGACACTTACTAATCTGATTGTCATATGTCAGAGACAAAGAGAGAATTCTGAAAGCAGCAAAAGAAAAGCTATCCAATAAATAAAAGGGAAACTCAATAAGACTATGTGTGGGCTTCTCAGCAGAAACCATAGAGGTAAGAAGGAAGTGGTATGATATATTTTAGATACTGAAAGAGAAAAACTACCAACCAAGAATTCTATATCTGACAAACTGTCCTTCAAGAATGAGGGAGAATTTTAAATATTTTCAGGAAAAAAAAACAGAAACTGAGAGAGTTTGTGAACAAGAAATACTAAAGGGAATACTACACACAGATAGGAAAAGGCAGGAGAGAGGTTAAGAGAAGAGCATAGAAATGAGGACTATCAGTAAAGGTACAGAAAAACGTCATGACACATGCAAAAGCATGGATGAACCTTGAGGATATGATGTTGAGTGAAATTAGTTAGAAACAAAAAGACAGATACTATGCAGTCTCACTAATACAAAATAACATTAATGAATGAACTTTGAGAGTTAAACTTGAGAACACAGTTTATCAGGAGATAGAAAGAGGGTAGAGACTGGACATTTGATGCTAAAGAAGTACAAAATGTTCAACAGGATTGATTGTAAAGATCCAGAAATGGACAGCATAATACTATGTGTTGGTAGCACAATACTGCAAGTACACTGAACAAAGCTGAGTGTCAGTATGGTTGGAAGAGG
Organism: Myrmecophaga tridactyla; assembly: GCA_004026745.1. Classification (NCBI taxonomy): domain Eukaryota; kingdom Metazoa; phylum Chordata; class Mammalia; order Pilosa; family Myrmecophagidae; genus Myrmecophaga; species Myrmecophaga tridactyla. The sequence continues at coordinate 72,464 of PVIY010008645.1, read as the reverse complement.
AAAGCATGTATGACACAAGAGGAAAGACAGAAGATAAAGTCTGGGACTGCATATCTTAGCAAAACATAGAGTGGACAATGATGGTGATTAAATGTACAAATATATGAATGTTTTTTACAAGAGGGGAAACAAATGCATGTCAACATTGCAAGGTGTTGAAAATGGGATGGTGTTCTAGTTTTCTAGCTGCCAGAATGCAATATACCAGAAATGGAATGGCTTTCAAAAAGGGGAATTTAGTAAGTTATAAGTTTACAGTTCTAAGGCCATGAAAATGTCCCAATTAAAGCAAGTCTATAAACCTGTCCAATCTAAGGTATCCAGTGAAAGATACTTTGATTCAAGAGGGCCAATGAAGTTCCGGGTTTTTCTCTCATCTGGGAAGGCACATAGTGAACACAGTCAGGACTTCTCGCTCATCTGGAAAGGCATGTGATGAACATGACAGCATCTGCTAGCTTCCTCTCCAGGCTTCCTGCTTCATGAAGCTCCCCAGGAGGCATTTTCCTTCATCTCCGAAAGTCGCTGGCTGATGGACTCCCTGCTTTGTGGTTCTGTAGCGTTCTGAAGCTTTCTCCAAAATACTTCTTGTTTTACAGGATTCCAGTAAAATAATCAAGACCTATATAGAATGGGTGGTGACACATCTCTATCTAATCAAGTTTAATACCCACAATTGATTGGCTCACATCTCCATGGAGAGAACCTAATCAAGTTTCCAACCTATAGTACTGAATAGGGATTAGAAGAAACCAATGCTTCCACAAGATTGATTAGGATTGAAACATGGCTTTTCTAGAGTATATAAATCCTTTCAAACCAGCACAGATGGTATATGGAAAAATATATAATCATTGCAAACAAGGGTCTATAGTTATTAATAACATAATAATATGCTTCCATTAATAAAGACAATATACCAAAGCTAAATGTCAATAAGAAGGATATATAAAGGAGGTGTATGGAATTCTTGGTGCTGTTCTTTTTATTTTATTTTTTCTTCTTTTTTTTTTCCTCTTCTTTCTTTGTGGAAGAAATGGAAATGTCCTCATATAGATTGTGGTGGTGAATTCATAGCTATGTGATTATACCAAGAACCATTCATTGTTTACTTAGGATGAGTTGTATGGTGTGTGAATAAAACTGTTTAAAAAATAAACAAACAGGGTGGTACAATGGTGGCTCAGTGGCAGAATTCTCGCCTGCCATGCTGGAGACACAAGTTCAATTCTTAGTGCCTGACCATGTAAAAAATACATAAATAAAAAATAATAAATAGACAACTGATCTTTGACAAGGTCCCCAAATCCACTGACTGGGCCAAAATAGTCTTTTCAATAAATGGTCATGGGAGAATTGGATATCAATAGCCAAAAGAGTAAAAGAGGACCCTTAAACCGTATACAAAAATTAACTTATAATGAATCAAACACCTAAATATAAGAACTAGTACGATAAAGCTCCTGGAAGAAAATGTAGGGAAACATCTTCAAGACCTAGTAACAGGAGGTAGCTTCCTAAACTTTACATCCAAAGCACAAGCAACAAAAGAAAAAATAAATAAATGGAAATTCCTCAAAATCAAATGCTTTTGTGCCTCAAAAGACATTGTCAAAAAGGTAAAGAGGCAGCCAATTCAATGGAAGAAAATATTTGGTAATCACACGTTGGATAAAGGTTTGATATCCTGTATACATAAAGAAATAATAGACCTCAACAACAAAAGAACAAACAACCCAATTATAATATGGGCTAAAGATATGAATAGGCATCCTTCTGAAGACCAAATACAAATGGCTAAAAAGCACAAGAAGAGATGCCCACTTTCATTAGCTATAAGGGAAATGCAGATCAAGACTGCAACAAGATACCACAAATAGGAAACTACAAATGTTGAAAAAGATGTGGAGAAATTGGGACACTTATGCACTGCTGGTGGGAATGTATGCGTACATTTCCATAGTGGTACAGCCACTATGGAAAATAGGTTCATGTCTCCTTAGGAAAATAAATATCCAGTTACCCTATGACCTGGCAATACCACCACTTGGTTTATATTCATGAGAGTTGAAAGCAGTGACACAAACAGACATGGTGTACACCAATGCTCATAGCAGCATTTTTCACAACTGCCAAAAGATGGAAGCAATCCAAGTGCCCATCAACAGAAGAGTGGATTCACAAAATGTGTTACATACATATGATGGAATATTGTACAGCGGTAAGATGAAATAGGGTCCTGAACTACATGACAAGATGGATGAGCCTTGAGGACGTAATGCTAAGTGAAATAACCCAGTCACAAAAGGATAATACTGTATAATTCCACTTTTGTGACCATGGTAAAGGTAAAATCAGAGACTTATAAAGCAGAATATAGGGAACATAAAGATACATGGAAGCTAGAGATGGGTAAATGGTTAGCTAATGAGGTTGAACTCAAATGTAAGGAAACAGACAGAAGTGAAGGTGGTTCACAAGTGGGCCTACGAGTAATATACCATATTGAAGGTGAGCATGATTAAAAGGGATCGTATAGCCCCATGTGTACCACTGGTGAACACTACAAATATATATAAGTTCTTGCATGAACTACTTCAAAGGTATGAATCTTGTAAAAGAGGATATAAGTTCAGGGTACAGAGAGAAAACTGCTACTGCCTGCTATGGGCTATGTTTAATAGGAAAACATCAACAATACCACAGCAACACCAGAGGTAAATAATGCGGGAAAGGACAAGAGTTAAGGGGAGACTTGGATTTTCTATTTGGTGAGGGTGTGTTTATTGGTTATCTTTCTCTTGGGAACAATGAAATTATATAAAATTGAGAGTGCTGATTGACTACTGACTTTGGATTTTATACATGATGCCTAATGAACGGAGGTGGCTGAAGGATGCAATTACTGAGTAGTAGACTGGAGAACCATGGTGTATACATATGATCGAATATTGTGCTGCTACAAGAAGGAATGAAGTTGTGAGGCATGCAACATTGTGAATGAACCTGTGGGACATTTGGTGAGGCAAAATAAACCAGAAACAAAAGAGCAATTATGGTATGGTTTCATTTAGAAAATATTTGTTAGAAAACAGGGGCTTAAATTGCAACCTCTTATGGCAGTCACATTTAGTCTGGAGTGGTAATTATTATTTCTGGATTTTGAGAGCCTGTTTTATATATATATATATAAAACACACACACACACACACACACACACACACACACACACACATATATATATATATATATATATATAACTTGGTATTTAGAGGTAAGTACCAAGCTGATCAGGTTGGAATTAAGGTAATTCAGAATACAGGGGTGAGGAAGACATTGTCTACATTTTAGAACGCATCTACTCTTTGAGACCAAAGGAAGAAATGTTTATTTTGTACAGAATCTAAATTTTTCATAGCACATAATCTAACTCAGTCTGTCTGGATATATCATTTAAGCAATCCAAGCACAAGGAGCTCAGAATAAGAATGAGGACCTTTAATCCTGTATAGCTTATTGAAATGCCTGGATACACCCCAGAGTAAATTAAGCAGATAATCAAAAGTATTAGTAAAATTCCTTGAGGGATGGGAGAAAAAATACGGAACTATTAAACTTTACCATCAGGGAAATACCTGATGCTGTGTAAACATTAGGGACACCCAAATCGATAGGCCAAGACTTTGGTCTTGAGGCTTGCTCTTGTGAAGCTTATATATATAACACAGAAGCTCAGCCTACCTATAGGTATGCCTAAGAGTTACTTTCAGAGGACCATTTTTGTTGCTCATATGTGGCCTCTCTCTCCGTCTAAGTCCAACTCTGCAAGTGAAATCATTGCCTTCCCCTCTACATGGGACATGACATCCATGGGTAAAAGCCTTCTTGACAGCATGGGAGATAACTCCCAGGGATGAGTGTAGCCCTGGCACTATGGTATCAACAATGTTGTCCTGGCCAGAATGGGGGAAAGAAGTATAACAAAAGGGTATCAGTGGCTGAGAGAGTTCAAAGTCAAGAGGCTACTCTGGCGGACACTCTAATGCAAACTTCAGTTAGATATTGCTACCTATCATCACTTGCCAAACCCCAACCAAAATCATTCCAGCCAATCCTAAATAACACCTAGGGCATTATATAAGATTCCACAAAGTTTCCATGCACTACAGTAACTTTCCAGAAACCTACAATCTCCAGATGGGTCTCTGGACCAGATAAGTCCTGAAATGCAAAGGGCCCAGCCTCTCCAAAGCATCAACTAGTTCCATCCCCCATCCCATATTATCAACAACCCCTTCCAACATGAGAAAGGTAGAATGGACATAGCCCAAGTATCCCTAAAGACTGGGAGAAAGATTAAAAGTGAGGGTGGAGTTATACAGAGAAGGTAGGGCTTAACAAACAAGTATGACTGCTGAATCATTATATTGATATTTCTTTTAGTCTCCAGTATCTTAGAGCAGCTAGAAGTAAAAACTTAAAATTGTGGAATTGTAACCCATACCAAACTGTGAAATCTATTCTACAACTAATTGTTGCACTGTGCTTTTTTTTGTTTTTTTATGTATGTTATTTTTTATTGTTTTTTTGTATATATGTTATTTTTCAAAAAAAAGAAAAAAATATGTTTCTTTTGGCCTCCAGTGTTTTGAAGTAACTATAAGGAAAAATCTGAAATAATAGAATGGTAACTCATAACAAACTCTGAAATCTGTTCTCTCACTCCTTGTTGAAAATCATTTTGAAAATTATTGCTTTTTCTTTCTTTTGTTTGCATATATGCCATATTTAACAATTAAAAATTTAATTTAAAAAATAAACAGAAAAAATAAAAATAAATAAGAAAAATACAAGCTAGAGAAAATGTACCTATTCACTGTTAGTAGGGAAGTAGAATCATGCAGCCCCTTTGGAAGGCAGTGTGGTAGTTCACCAGGAGGCTAAGTATAGGGTTCCAATTTGATCCTGTAACCCCATTATTAGACATATTCTTGGAAGAACTGAAAGTGGGGACACTTGAACATGGATGTTTATGGCAGCAGTATTCATGATATGAAATGGATGGAAGTGGTTAAGGATACATTGACTAATGAATGGAAAGATGAATTGTGGTTTATACGTAGAATGAAATATTGCACAGCTGCAAGAAGGAATGAAGTTGTAATGCATGCAACTAGATGAATGACACTTAAGGACAGTATGTTGAGTGAAATAAGCCAGAAATGAAAAGACAAATATTATAATGCCTCATTATTATGGATTAACTATAACGTGCAAACTGAGAATTGAATTTGAGGACACAGATTATTAGGGGAAGGCTTATTGTAAAGGTTCCTAGATTATAAACTCTTACAGCAGTCACATCTATTCTTGAGTTGTAATGGTTATTTCTAAGTTCTGAGATGCTGAGCTCTTTGTGTATAACTGGATCATTCCTTGGAATTTCAGGTATCTGTGTGACGTCTGTGACTCAGAGTTAGAGTTCTGCAGCTAGGAAAGTCAGCATTAACCAATACAGCAACTGTTTAAAAAGTGGAAAAAGAGATCAGACTTCAATAAGAGATATGAGTTAAGCTTATCTTGCTAGGAGTAAGTTAAATGAGACTAAAGGGCAAAGGATGATATTGACTGTGGTTTAAAACTTCTACTTCTGTGGAAAGACCAAAGGAAGAGATGTTTATTTGGTGAAAAATTTATATTTTCTGTAGAACAAACTATCTAATTTAACTTCTATGGTCAGTTTAACTAAACACCATAATTCCATGGCATCTTGAATAGCGAGTGAGGTCTTGTTGGCTTATACTGATTACTGTAATGCCCTAATATACCTCAGAGTAATCTGGGCAGAAAATTAAGAAGTCTCGCTGAAGACTGTGGAAATATTAAGCTCCCCCACCTAGGGAATTCCTAATATTCTTGCAAGCATTGGGTACTATCAATTTAATAGGCTTAGCCTTTGATCTTGGGACCTGCCTTTATGAAATTTACTTTTATAATTGTGAAGCTTAGCCTACTTATAATTATGCCTAGCAGACACCCCTCTTTTGTTGCTCAGTTGTGGACTCTTTCTCTAAGCCAAATGTGCTTAGTTGGCTTAAATTCACTGTCCTTACCCTCCTACATGGGACATGACTTCCAGGGGTGTAAATCTCCCTGGCAATTTGGGACCTGATACCCTAGAATGAGCCTGAACCTGGCATCATGGGATTAAGAAAGACTTCTTGACCGAAAGGGGGAAGAAAAATGATGCAAAATAAAGTTTCGGGGGCTGATAAATTTCAGATAGAGTTGAGAGGTCATTTTAGTGACCTTATTCTTATGCAATATATAGATACCCCTTTTTTAGTGTTTAGTATATTAGAATAGCTAAAAGGAAATAGTTTAAACTGTTGAACTGTAATCCAGAATCCTTGATTCTTAAAATGATTGTATAACTGCATAGCTTTCATAGTGTGACCGTGTGTTTGTGAAAACCTTGTGATTGACATTCCCTTTATCCAGAGTATAGACAAATGAGTAAGAAAATACAGGCAAAAAAAAATTAAAAATTAAAGGGGCATAGGGGTATGGGATGTTTTGGGTGTCCTTTTTTTATTTTTGTCCTTTGTTGGGGGGTAATGAACTATTCAAAAATTGATTGTGGTGATGATTGCACAGCTATATGATGCTATGAACTATTGATTGTACACTTTGGATGATTACATGATATGTGAATGTATCCCAGTAAAATTGCATTAAAAAAAACACAAAACCTCACAATAAAGAAATGCCCAGGACCAGATGACTTTGCAGGTGAATTCTACCAATCATTCCAAGATGAATTAATACTAATTCTGCTCAAACTATTCCAAAAAAATGAAGATGAGGGAACACTATCTAACTCATTCTGTGAGGCCAACATCATCATATCAAAGTCAGATAAAGATATGACAAGGAAAGAACATTACAGACAAATTTCTCTTATTAATAGAGCTGCAAAAATCCTCAACAAAATACAGAATCCAACAGCGCATTAAAGAATTATACATCATGGTCAAGAGGGATTTATCCCAGGTATGCAAGGGTCGTTCAACATAAGAAACTCAATGAATGTAATACACCACCTTAGCAAATTGAAGGAGAAAAGCCACATGATCATCTTGATTGACACAGAAAAGCCTTTGCCAAAATCTAGCATCCTTTCTTGACAAAAACATTTGAAACATAGGAATAGAAGGAACCTCCCTTAACATAATTAAGGACATATTTGGAAAACCCACAGTTAATAATGTACTTAGCAGTGAAGGACTGAAAGCTTTCCCTCTAAGATCTGAAACAAGACAAGAATGCCCACTGTCACTGTTCCTATTCAACACTGTGCTAGAAGTTCTAGCGAAAGTAGTTAGGGAAGAAAAAGAACTAAAAGTGATCCAAATTGGAAAGGAAGAAATAAAACTTTCACTATTTGCAATGACAATCTCCTATATAGAGAGTGTTCTGAAAAATCAACAGCTAAGCTCCTAGGGCTAATAAACAAATTCAGCAAAGTGGCAGGGTTTAAAATCACACCACAAATACCAGTAGTGTTTCTATACATAATAATGAGCTATCTGAGAAGGAAATCAAGAAAATTTGCACTTAAAATAGCAATTGAAAGAATCAAATATCTAGGAGTAAATTTAGGCAAGAATGTAAAGAACTTGTACACAGAAAACTACAAAACATTGCTAAAAGAAATCATAGACCTAAATAAATGGAAAGATATTCTGTGTTCATGGATTGGCAAACTAAATATTTGTTAAGATGTCCATCTATCCAAAATGATTTGTAGAGTCAACACAATCCCAATCAAAATTCCAACAGCTTGCTTCGCACAAGTGGAAAAAATCAATTATCAAATTTATTTGGAAGGGTAACAGTCCCTGAAAAGCCAAAAACATCTTGAAAAAGAACAAAGTTGGCATCTTGCACTTCCTGACTTTAAAGTATATAATAAAGCTTAAATTATCGATATAGCATGGTACTGGCATAAGGATAGATATTGACAGATGGAATTGATTTGAAAGTTCGGTAATAGATCCTTACATCAGTCGATTTTTCACAAGGCTGCCAAGGGAAAGAGTCGTCTCTTCAACACATGGTGCTGGAAGAACTGGATAATCTTATGCAAAAGAATGAAAGATGACCCTTATCTCACACCTTAGACAAAAATTAACTTAAAATGGATCAAAGACCTAAACATAAGAACCAGAAATATAAAACTCCTAGGAGAAAATGTAGGGAAACATCTTCAAAATCTTGCAGTAGGTAATGGTTTCTTAGACTTAACACCCAAAGTGCAAACAAAAGGAAAAAAATAGATAAATGGGACCGCCTCAAAATTAAAAACTTGTGCATCAAAGGATTTTCTTGAGAAAGTGAAAATAAAATCTATTTGATGGGAGAAAAATATTTGGAAACCACATACCTATAAGGATTTAATATCCAGAATATATAAAGAAATCCTACAACTCAATAATAAAAAAGCAAATAACCCAATTTTAAAAATGGGGAAAAGACTTAAATAGACATTTCTCCAAAGAGGATATACAAATGGCTAAAAAGCATTTGAAAAGATGCTCACCATTACTAGCTATTAGGGTAATGCAAATTAAAACCACAGTGAGATACCATTTCACACCTACTAGAATGGCCACCATTAAAAAAACAAACAGAAAATTGCAAGTGTTGGAGAGACTGTGGAGAAATACACTCATTCGTTGCTGGTGGCAATATAAAATGGTGCAGCTGCTGTGGAAGACAGTTTGGTAGATCCTCATGAAGCTAAGTATAGAATTACCATATGATCTGGCAATTGGCCACTAGGCATATACTCAGAAGAACTGAAAGCAAGGACTCAAACAGATATTTGCACACCCATCATTCATAGCAGCATTATTGATGATTGTCAAATATGGACACAGCTTGTTTTAGTTTGCCAACACTGCCAGAATACACCTGAGATGGATTGGCTTTTTCTTTTTTGGGCATGGGCAGGCTCCAGGAATCAAACCTGGGCCTCTGGCATGGCAGACAAGAATTCTGCCACTGAGCCATCATTGCACTGCCTTGGATTGGTTTTTATAAAGAGGATTTATTTAGTTAGAAATTTATTAATTTGGTTAGGCACATGGTGACATCTGCTGGACTTTTCTCCTTGCTTCTGGGTTCAAACAGCTTTCTCTGTGACAGTTCCTTTCTGTTATCTCCAAATGTCTGATCTGAGCCAGCTCTGAGCACCAAGCTGCATAGTGCTATGCTGTGCTGAGCTCATTCTCTTTCTTCTGACTTCTCCTTTTAAGCCCCACTCATTGTGGAAGGCACTCCCCTTTGCAGACCACAGATATAATCAGCCATTGATGAATTTCACATGCTGATGATTTAGGTCCATGGCAACAGAAAACTGGGCACCACCACCTGGCCAAGTTGACACCTGAACCTATCACATATTCACTCCTTGTCAACTTGGCAATCATATACCTTAAACCATACTTAGTCTCTAACAACAACAACAGGCATTTTTTCCCTAACAATGCTCATCTGTCCTGCATACAGTGCACTAAATCTTTCTATATACAAAATACATTCATTTCATCATAATATCACAAAAGCCTTAAATTACTTCACTAACAATACACATACAATACCAACTCAAAAATAGTATGCAGTCTCATCAATGTCAGTTACAGGCATGGTCTGTCTTAAGGCAAAATTCTTATCTGGCTATGAACCTGTGAATTTAGAACAAGTTATCTGTTTCTAATATACAAAGAAGAAACAGTAACAGGATAAATGATTTCATTGCCATAGGGTGAAATTGGAAAGAAAACAGGGGTCACTGGACCTAAACAATTCTGAAAACCTGTAGGGCAAACTCCATTAGATTTCAAAGTCTGGAAGTCATCCACCCTTAGGACTTTAGAAAGGTAGGTCCTACCTTTTCCAAGGGCCTGCAGAGTGGCTCTGTTCTCTCCAAACACTGGAATGTGGGTTGCAACATTGGGGGACACTGGGGCAACCACCTTTTTTTGGCCCTACCCTCCTCAAGAATCTTGGTGGCACCCAAATTCTCTGCCATCTCCAGGGCACATGCTCAACCCCTTCAGAACAATAGGGCGGCAGCCAGCCTCCCCACCCCCACCCGCAATCCCTGGGGAATGTGTTCCATTCTCACTGAGGCCAGGAGCACCAGAGCCCTTCCTGAACATGCAGGCAGAAGGCCCACCCTCTGCCTCCAGGGCAAACTCACCCCCTCCACATGTCCAAGTGGATCCACTCTCCTGGCCTGAGTTTTCTTGGCTTCAGACTGTAGCTTCCATGGTTCTGCCTCTGATGTTATTCTTCCTTCTATCTGTTCATTTTCTGTATCTTCCAGTCCGGACTGGAAGTGGTTCTGTTTATACAGGTCTCACAAAAAATTTGTTGACTTGGCATGTAACATACAGGGATCAAAGCCATAAGACAATAGGACCTTCCACAAATCCTTTTTGGATAACTCCATCTCCAATCCTCACTTGTCCTGTAATGACTGAATGGTTCCATGTTTGGTTAAATCTCACATGGGGCACTATTCTCTGGGGTCTTACTTTCTGAAAGCCAAGAATTTTCCACATCATCAATTGTTTCTTTGCAGTGAAAAATTCAGTCCTCAGCCTATCCATTTCTTGTTGCATTTTACTGTAAGCTGCAAGGAGAAACCAGGCTGCATCTTCCAACTTTAGTTTGGAAATTTGCTCAGCCAAGTATCCCAGATCATCATATTCAAATTCTCCCTTCCATCCAGCACCAGAATTCAATTTTACCAAACTTTCTGCTACTTCAAAACAAAGGTCATCCTCCTTCCAATCTGCAACAAAAGTATCTTTAGAGTGCATATTTCTATCAAGAATCTCTTCAAAGCAATCTAGGCTTTCTCTATTAAGCTCCTTACAATTCTTCCAGAGTCCTCCCCTTATCCATTTAAAAAGCTGTCCCAACATGTTTGGTACTTGCAAACACAGCAGTACCCCAGTCCTCTGGTACCAAAATCTGTTTTAGTTTGCTTAGGCTGCTGAAATACAATACAGCTCAAGTATCCGTCAACTGATGAATGTATAAACAAAATGTGGTATATACATAGGATGGAATATTATTGAACCATAAAAAGGAATGAAGTTCAGATGGATTCAACAACATGGATGAAACATGAAGACATTAAGCTAAGTGAAATAAGTCAGACACAAAAGGACAGATTTTGTATGATATCACTGTTATGAACTAATTATAACAAGCAAACATTGTTAGAGTCTCTGGAATATATTACCAGGAGACAGATTGGGTTAGAGAATGGGGAGTTGATGCTTAATTTGTACAGATTTTCTGTTTAGGCTGATGTAAAGGTTTGGAAATGGATAGTGGTGATGATAGCACATAATTGTGAATGTAATCATCAGCACCAAACTGTAGAAAAGAGGAAACTTTTGTATATATATATATTACTGGAACAAAAATTAAAAGATAAAACATAGGACTGTATGCCCCAGTGAACCCTACTGTACTTGATGGGCTGTAGTTAAAAGTACAAGTATAAGAATGTTCTTTTGTGAATTACAACAAATGTATGATACTAAAACAAGGTGGTAATAATAAGATGGTATATTGGAAAAATTACACTTAATGTAAATAATGATGATAGATAGAGCTGTTTTAATCATCTTTCATCAATTATAGCAAAGATAACTACTGTTAAAAATAAAAAGTACACATTTTTTAAGTGCTATCATCAATTATAACAAATGTTCCACATCAATGCAAGGTGTGGGTGTTTGCGTGGTGCGTGGGAATCCTGCATTTCATGCGTGATTGTTTTGTAAAGTCACAACTTCTCTAATAATAAACTAAACTACAATAAAAAGTCAGGTCTGACATTCCTCTGTAAAGCCTTCTTATCTCTCTCATCTTCCTCTCATTTCATTGAAAAAGCTGGGCCTTCCCTCTGCTCCACTCCCAGCAAATGTGTATTTTTATTATACAACTTATTGCACTATTTTGAAACTTTAACTGTCTCATCTAGATTGTAAGACATTTAAGAGTAAGAAGTTTTATTTTATGTTTATATACGCAGGATCTTGCATGATACCTAACACAATCTCAATAGGAAGAAAAAATAATTAAATAAACATTTTGATGTGTTTGCACCTATATAATATTAAAGTTGAGAATTCTTGAATATACAATTCTATATACTTTTTTTCCACTTAAAATTAGATAATAAATTTTTAAGATATTCCCTAGGTACTGTTGACTCAAGCTCCCATAGAATTAAAATTTTTAATAAATATCTTTTGTACAACTGCCCAATAATTTTACAATTATTTTGCTATTGTCGAACATTTGCATTAGCTCCATTTTTTGATATCACACTTAATATTTTCATAAACATTGTTGTCCATAAACCTTTGTATTTCAGAATGTTTCTTTAGAATAGTTTTTAGAAGCAAAATTCCTAGTAACAGAGTAACTAAATCAGCAGGTACAAAGATTTTTAAGGGTCATGTTATATGTTATCAAATGGTTTACTAGAGTGACCAAACCTATTTGGATTCACACAAGCAGTATATGAGTGTGAGCATCACATTTTAAGAGAGAGATAGACAAACTAGAAAGCATCCACAGAAAAAATGATAAGAATTTGAGGACTTTGTAAAGCATCACATACACTTCATTGTAGGTACATGGGAAGTTTACCTGGAGAGACAGAAAAGAGAACATGACACATAATTTCAAAATCATGAGGAAGAAGAAGTATGTTTCTGAGTCATTTCAGAGAACAATCATAGACTAACACTAGCTATGCTTTATTGAACATTTGCAGTGTATCAGGCACTGTGCTAAGCATTTTAGCAAACTAGTTATTGAATCTTCATTCTACTGATAAATAATTAACACTTCAATAAGTTTAGTTTTACCCATTGTCACAGAGGTAATTAGTAGTAGATCTGATATTCATAAATCCAGCTTTTTTGTTTCATTGATTTTGTTTTGTTTTTAAATTTACTGATTTCTGCTCTTATCTTTATGATTTCCTACCTTCTATTTTGAGTTTATTTTACTATTCTGTTTCTAGATTCTTCCGGTGGAATGTGAGATTATTGATCTGAGATCTTCTTTCATTTTAAAGTAGGCGTTTAAAGATATGAATTTCCCTCTAAGTATTTCTGTAGCTGCACCCCATACATTTTGATTTATTGTATTTTTGTTGAAAATATTTTCTTGTGATTTATGCTTTCACCCATGGGTTATTTAGAAGTGTGTTGTTTAATTTTCAAACATATGAGGATCTTCTAGATATCTTTCTGTCCCTGATTTTTAGTTTAATTCCATCATGATCAGGTAAATTCTTTTGTATGATTTCCATCCTCTCAAATTTATTGAACCTGGTTTTATCATCCAGAATAAGGTCCATCCTGCTGCATGTTCCATGTACACTTGAAAAAGAATTTATATTCTGCTGTGGTTGTTCTTCTTGCTGGTCAAGTTGTTCAAGTAATTTCTCCTTTCAGTTCTATCAGGCTTTGACTCATATATTTTGAGGTCTTATTACATTCTCTTCATTAACTGACTCCTTTATCATTATGAAATATCCTTCCTCATTCCTACTTTGTCTGATATGAATATAGCCACTTCAGCCTTCTTTTGATTAGTGTTTGCATGATATATCTCTTCTCATCCTTTCCCTTTTTTCCAGTTTTAACAAAGGACTTTATTTGTTGATCTCCAAAAAGTGAAATTCAGAAAATAGTCACCACTGCAAGAACATTCTATGATAAACATTTTAATTCATTTTTCCTCTCTTTCTAATGTGCTCTTTGTGCTCTTTTACTATCTTTGTATGTATATGTAAAGGGGGTACTTGTGCACAGCAGAGAGCTATGTCTTACTTTTTTTTTTTTTAAATTTGCATATGGGCAGGAGGCACCAGGGATCGAACTCCAGACCTCCAGCACGGCAGGTCCAGGTCGGAGCTCTGCCTGCTGAGCCACAGCAGCCGCCCTATGTCTTACTTTTTGATCTAGTGTGACAGTTTATGACTTTAAATTGGAATGTTGAGGCATTTAAACTTAATATCATTATCGATATGCTTAGATTTAAATTACCATCTTGCTATTTGTTTACTATTCATGCCATTTGTTCTTTGTTCCTATTTTCCTCTTTTCCTGCCTTCTGTTCAACTGGGTATTTTTTATTATTCTATTTTATCTAAACTCTCGACTTACTAGCTACACCTCCTTATCTTTTATGTTGTCGGCATCCTTCTGTTGTTGTCCTTTTAATTGTTGTTCTGAAGTTTACAGTATGCATCTGCCCCCACTGAAAACCCATGATTTAGAGGCTCAGAATTTAAAACATGCCTCTCTTCTACTCTGCTTTTCATTGGCTCCAATTCCTCATCTTGCCAAATCATCAGGGGAATCCTAAGGCGCTTTTCTTCATACACTCTACCTGGATGATGAATTCCGTCAATTCTGTGGCTGCAGCTATTGCAGCAATGCTCACGGATCCCCTTCCTGTATCTCCAGTCTTGACCTGCCACTGACTCTTCTCTGTCTGTTCAAAGGCCTCTTGTTGTTAGAAGCTCAACTCGAGTACTGCCTACTCCAGGAAGGTTCTCCAGGATGCTAATTGACAGCGACCTTTCCCTCCTCTTAGGCACACTTGCCTGAGGAGCCACTGTCTGTGGTTTAGTTCTTAACTGTGCAGAACTTCTCAAACCATACTCCGAATTAGCCTCTAAAAACCCAGAAAATGGCTTTTTCAAATGTAGGTTCCAGGACAACACCCTCACAAGATAATATTTCAACAAGCCTGCTCAATTATTTTCATTGACAAACATTAAAAGCAAAGGAATCTCTATTTTAACAAGCTCCCAGAGGGATTCTGATGTAAATTGATATTTTGAGAACAATTGCCTTGTTTGATTTCATGTGTGTCCCAGATGGTCTGTAAACCCTTTCAGTGGAGGAATTGTTTTTTGTGTTGGAAGCAAGCCTCTTGCCAAGCACATAATTGGAGGTTTCGGTTGTCGGTGTTAAGAAGCGGAGACCAGCGGGGCCATAGGGGTGTCTTTGAGGTGGGTTTCCATCTCCTGCATAATCTTGATCAACCACCTTCACTCTTCCATATGTACAGTTGACAATGTTTTCTCAGTCTTATGCACGGTGCTTATGTAAAGTACTCTTCAAATGAAACTTCAAGACAAATCCCCTGACCTTTCTTTCACCTGGATTGCTGCTCCTAATCCCATCCTGCACAGAAAATCTGGAGCAGCCACATCCAGGGAGGCAAAGATTTATAAAACTGATACCTGCTTTCTTGGAATTTTAAGTCTGGTAGAGGAGATTGATACACCACACATAATTACACAGTAATCAAAGCATATAAGAAGTACAGAAGTACCAGTAGAGCTGAGGAACTTAATATGTAAACTGAGTTTAAAAGAATGAGTGGGAATTAATTCAGCTGAGCAGGGACAAGTAATTCAAGCAGAGGGAACTGCATAGGAAAAGGCATGGAGATGTGGAATAATAGAGTTTGTTGTAAATCTATTTGATGATAGAGAGTGAGAAGAGTGGAGCACCCTCCCCGGCCTTGAGTATTTAAGTGGGAGTACTTAAGTGGGAGGATGGAAGATCTATGATAGGGTAAATTTGTTAGAATAAACAGAGGCCACTCTCTGTCCACCCTTTGCTCTTGATGCTATGGGCACAGCTTCCTGCTTTCTCAAGCACAGCAGCTTCCAAACTCCTGTGGCTGCAGTCTGGCGTACAAAACTCTGATCTTCTGCCTCATTCTAAAGCAGTGACTTTTGAAGGGTTTTGAGTGCAACTCCCATTAAGAAATACATTTACGTTATAAGTGAGAATTTACCGACAGAAATATAAAATTGAAACAAAATTTACATAAAACAATATCTCCATTATTACCTGCAACGCACTTTGACATTTTGTCTCTTATTCTAAACCACAAATACAAAGATAAAATTTTAAAGGTGGGTGAGACCTACTATTTTAGTTTCCTTGTTGCTAAAGCAAATACCTTGCAATAGATTGGCTTAAACTATGGGACTATTTTGGCTCACAGTTTTGAGACTAGAAGTCCAAATCGAGCCATCGTCAAGGGAATGCTTTCTTCCCAAAGACTGGCATTCTGGGGCCTGCTGCCAGGGAGCCTTGGTCCTTGGCTTCTCTGTCACATAGTAACGCACATGGCAGCCTTTCCAGGCCTCTCTCTTCTCTTCTGGGTTCTGTTGACTTTCAGATTCTGGCTGCTGCCTCTGTGACTTTCTCTCTGTCTGGATTTCATTCTGCTTATACAGGCCTCCAGGAATAGGATTAAAACCCATCCTGATTGAGTTGGGCCACAACTTCTTAACTGAAGTAGCCTCATCAAAGTTTCTCCTTACAATGAGTTTGCACCCACAGGAATGGGATGTTTAAGAACATGCTTTTCGGGGGTACATATATCTCCAAAACACCATACCCACTAAGTTGATTTCACAATCCAGTGAGTCACAGCTTACAGTTTGAGAAGTACGGGACCCACATATTAATTTGAAAGTATGATTGATTGCGACTCAAGCAGTACAGTGCAGTGGCTAAGAGCATGGACTCTGGAAGCAAATTTTCAGAATTCAAATCATTATTACCCCACTTATTATCTGTGTCACCTTGGACAAGTTACTTAATCTTTCTATACCTCAATTTCCTCAAAATGAGATGAGTATCCACCTCGTAGTATTGTTGTGAGGATTAAGTAAAATAATATATACACAAAAAGAGCTCAGAAAATTGCCAGGCAGCTAGTAAGTGCTACCTAAATGTAGCTGCCATCATCATCATCGTCATCATCATCATCACCTCTGACCCCTCCAGCCACCCCGCCCTAAAACGAAGCTAAGTTGCAGTACTACTAGTGGGAAAAAGGCAGTATCAAAGGGTTTATTTGCAAAGCTGTACAAAAGTACACATTGTGCAGGGCAGAATGGGGGGATGTCTTAGGGATCCTGATGAGGCAGGCTGCCTCCCCACTCCTATTTGTGGGGGAGGAGAGCAGGGTGGGGGCTTCTTTCCCAGCCATAGTTCTGATGAGAGTGACTGTTGGATCTCCCCACCACTGCTATCCTTGCTCACTTTTTGTGACCCACCTAGAATTCCAAACCCCAAAAGTAAGAAAGAAGGGAAGAAGAAAGGAAGGAAGGAAGGAAGGAAGGAAGGAAGGAAGGAAGGAAGGAAGGAAGGAAGGGAGGGAGGGAGGGAGGGAGGGAGGGAGGGAGGGAGGGAGGGAAGGAAGGAAGGAGGGAAGGAAGGAAGGAAGGAAGGAAGGCTCTCAATTATGCGAAAGCCTAGCAGATTCAACCCACCTCTCCCAGCACCTCATGTGCTCTGATGGCAGAACTTAGAAACAAAAGGGGTACTGCCAACTAAGGCGTGAAAGCCAAATTTCAAAAACATTCTATCAGTTACCCAAAGGACAAATTCAGGAAATAAAGAACTGGAGACTTAGAGTAAATGTTTCATTTGTCATGATGATCAAAAGATGGATGGTTAAAACACACACACTCAGACCCTGGCACCACAACTCCTCATCCCATATGTTACAGGGCGAACACAACACCTCCGGGCCCCACCCACCCCCTCCTGCTACTCTTCTCTTGCCAAGTGAATCCACTAGTGCATCTAGGACGCTGCACTGCACCTGGAAGTCCTACTACTCCAGTGTTCAACTTCTTTCAGGAGGGTGCCTGGATGCTCAGCATCCAGGTAATATGAAGCAAAGTAGAGGAGGTGACCAAGTGTGAAGCGGGCAGTGTTGCAATGTCTGTGAGTTCTTCTCCATCTGTCTCTCTGACCTCTCCTTCTCTCCCTCCTCCCACTTCATCATTGTTCCCCAGAAACAAATAGGATGGCTTCACTGGTCAATTCTTAACATGTACAAACACCAAAAGCAGAGGAAACGCCCCTTGGCCACCCTCCCCCTCCCCCCAAATCCCAGTGCTGGGAGAGCAGCCAGCGGCATGAGGGCTGCCTCGGGAACTGCGGGAGCTACTGGAGCTGTCCGTCTGTCCTGGAAACTTCTTTGGCCTCCGGGCTTTTACCTAGAGGCCTCTTCCTTCAGCTCCTTGTTTTTCCGCACCTCTTCCGCGTGCTTGTCCTGGGAAGGAAGGAAGGAAGGGAAAAAGGTGGGTCACATAAGGCAGCCCCGGGATCAAGGGAGGCTAAGGGGTGAGAGAATCGGCAGAAAGAATGGCTGCCCCAGGAAGTGAAGAGCCACATCTGCGAAGGTAGCCTGAGGAGGGACAGGAGGCAGCAGGCAGGACTCCCAGGAGGAAGGTGAGTGAGGCCAGCTGGTGCCACCCCCGGAAAGCACTGCTCATGGACTTGGAGCCAACCTCCCCCAAGGGCGCCCTTCTCACAGAGACCCCAGAGCCCAACAGTTCTTCCTCCCTCCCTGGCCATTGTGGGGTTTGAAGACTAGGCTGCTTGAATCAACATTAGAAGCCACTCAGGGTGGCATGTGCTAGAGGAGCAGGGAGAACCAACAGGCCTCATTGAAAACATCCCCTACAAATCACCTGCTGTTTGCTGCTTTTGTTGCTCATCCACCTCTTTAGTGAGAGTTGCTTTAAGCCCCTTCGTGGAAGATGAGGTCCCTTCAATTTAGAATTAGCAGAACAATTTTTGCAAACGTTGCCCAACTCCAAAGAATGGACTGTTTACAAGTGTTGTAAGAGAACCCTCTTCAATTCCACTACATAATACAGCCCAAAACACAGATCTGATGCCAAAGGCCCACCAGCTGCGGGACCTTGAGCAACACACTTCACCAACTAGTCCTCAGTTTTCTGGTCTTTGAAAAGAGAGGTATGTATGGGAACCTCTAGAACGCTGTGATTTTAGTCTCCACGTCTAGGATTTATCAGGGTCTGCCTTAAGATACTGTTCCTTGTGCATATTTCTGGGTCTCTAATAGACAGTGAGTTCCTGGTTGGCAGGGACCATGTCTCTTTCATCTTTGAATCTCCCAGTTCCTCATATGGCACATGGCACCTTTCACGTGATTTTCCCTATTGGAGCCCAGCATCACTGCACCCAAACATCAAGAATCAGCTTGGAGTAGGCCCACTGAGCAGTCTAGGATCTTTGGATATAACTTAAGCTACAAATCTGTCCCTGGAGAGGCCCTAGAACTCCCCACGAACAGAGTGGTCTTTCTAGAGCAATAGTTCTCAAACTTTGATATACACTAGCATGACCTAGGAAGCTCGCTGTTAAATTGCAGGTCCTCTTCCCCAGAAAGTCTTAGTAGGTCTGAGGTGGGGTGCATCACACTAAGTGAGTAGGTACAGATGGGCAGAGGACTACACAAATACTGGCATAGAAGGCATTATTGAAAGGTCCATGGCCCAGTATAGGAAGAAACAACACATCTAGCTCCCACTCCACTCCCTTGCTTTTATCAGTGGGTAAGACTAACACCCGAGAAAAGTCAGTGCCCCAGAAGAGTGACACCCACTAAAATATCTGCTACTAAAACCTTACTTCTTTGAGTTTTATCTCACCTCCAAAACCATATATCCCTGGATGTGACCCTTCACAATCTCCCCCACTCTGACTCTACCTCCATTCTGTGTAGAACCCTAAAAAGCTTTTGAACTATCTGTCCCTGTCCTCACTAAGGCTGGAAGTATAGATTTGAGCTGGTCTTCCTGAGACAGGTGTCGAAAGAACCAACTGGACTTGGATCCAAAAAAAGCTGGATTCTAGTCCCAGTACCTGACCCTGGACAACTCATTTTACCTTCTCTAATATAGTTTCCTCATCTATAAAGGATGACACCTGTCCTACATACAGGTGAAGTTAGAAGTATGGTGAAATAAAAGTATTTTGCAAATACTCTTTCCAACGCGATTTCATGGGTTTAGCTGCAATTATTTGTTTTGTATGCAGTCTCTGAGCCCATGCCCCATCCTTTCCCAGAGCCAGATATTTTTCTTGAAGAGTTTGCTCCAAGTCATCCTTCAAACATTTGGGGAAGCCTGAGGTCAGACCCAGATCACTTCCTTTCCATATGATACTTGGTGGAGGCCTGGCTGCCCCTTGAAGAAGAAGCATCAGAGGGGAGGGTCTGCCACACGCTGCCCAGCTCCAAGGCCTATGGAACACTCAGATCCCTTGTGAGGCAAACCAGATCTTTCTAGGAGCTGTGGCCATAGGCCTGAGACTATAGGTGGATGGGCAGGAAGGAGCGGGAACCACGCTGCTCACCATGGGACGAGGCCACCGATCGGGTCCCGGGAGTCACCGCGCAGCAGGCGGCTCCTGGAAATAAAACACAGAGCTGGAGCTCTCCCAGGGGCTGCAGAAGAAACTGGGGCAGCCTTGAGACAGAGGAAATGAGGCCAGCATATCTCAGAATGGGCCATTATTCTGCTGACACGTGGGACCAACCCCAGTCTCACATTTAGGTGACACCTTTTGGATTATTGACAAAAGCCAGCATACTGGAAAGATGTGCCACTCACTTGGTCCATGACAATAGGTTTGGAGAGAATCATGTTTCCTGTTCAATGAGCAACTTTGCTCAGCATGACCTTGGCTTAGAGCCAAGAGCTCAAGTCAGTATCTTTTATTAAATCAAATCAATTCATTCAAGGATGAAGCCAGGAATTACAATTGCTTGCCTACCCCTACTCCCTTGTATTAGACAGGAGTTCTCTAGAAGATAAGAGACATAATCTCCCTAAACTATAAGAAGTTTCAATTGTATTACTAGACAAAATGCCCTCTAAGGAATCATGTTTCTTGCCTATGAATGAACTCACAAATCATTTCCTGGAACTTTCTGAGGATCCAGACTAATGGAAATATCCCCATTCCTGCCTAGCACTGCTTTCTCCATGAAATAATATGTAGGTCCACATATACTTGCCATGAAAGGAAGGCAGAGCATCCCAGGAGCCTCCTCTCTCACCTGGGACCACCTACCTTTTCTTGCAGGCGTTCCAACATAGCAGCAAGGTGGGCCTCCCGGTTCTCTTTATTGGATTCCATCTTCTGTGCCAGTTTTTCCTTAGCCATCTTGATGAAGTTGTTGTTTTCCTCAATGGCTTTTTGGATCACTTCCCGCTCATGTTCTCGTTTCTCTGCCAGGTGCTTCAGGAGCTCAGCTTCCTGATACTGGGAAAGCACAAAGGGAGAAAGAGGACCTTGATAGTGAGCATCACAGGGTATATTTTGACCATCCTGGATTAAAAGCTCTACACCCAGACTACATGCTTCCTTGAGTCTTGTCCCTTGTCTACTGGCAGGAAGCAAGGACATTTCCTGGATTCTCCCATGCCCTTCTAAATGTGCTCGGGTCTCTTTTTCTCACTGCCTTCATTCATTCACATATATTAATGTCCTTATACTGTGTGCTAGGCACTATTCCAACACCTTGAAAAAGAAAAAAGTCTAGTAGAGAAAATACATATAGAAACAACTATAACCAAGAGTGGCATGTGACATATACCTGAAGAGGGAGAGAGAGAACACTATAGGATTCAGGGGAGGAGGAGACGATTTGTTCCATGGTAGATGAAGAAAAGCTTACACAAAGATGGCAACAGAACTGGGCCATAGAGAATCAATAGGAAACACCAGAAGACATGCTAGTGGATAGAAATATACCACACCATGATTTTGTCTTCCTATCCTGTATTTAAAGAACCTTTTCCTTAATTGTTTAGCCTTTGCTTAAATACTTAATATTTATCAATATCTTAGTCTTGTGCACTTAAGCCCACCTCTTGGTGTACTGAGTGCAGTGTCTTATCCACCTAACCAACCTAGAAGTTTCTAGAGGTCAAGGCTTTTACTTCTGTTTCCTTCAATGGTGCCTCATACTCTGTCGAATGTGTAGGAGATGCTACCTTAATATTTGTCATCTGATGGTGACCTGAACCCCAATTTGGGCCACTGGCTCTCTTTCCCAACTCCCTCCCCCTCATGGTGGAATGGAGGAAAGATAGGGTAGCACTTACCTTCCGTCGTTCCTCAGCTGCTTCTAGTTTCTTCTGGATCTCTTCCAGTGATGGATCTCGCCGCCGGGGCAGGGAGGCATTGAACTCGGGCACCCCGTCAAAGGAGGGCGGCTTCAGGATGACTTCAAAGGACTGGCCAGAGGTGCATTTGTTCAGCTCAATGACTTCCATGTCAGAAATGACGCACCAGTTCAGGTCCACCGTGTCTGCTACAGAAAGCAGAAAAGGTGCCGCTCACTCCCCTGAACTGTCTGTGGGCTCCCGTAAAGCATGCACTTCCTATGCATGGGCGATCTGGGGTCCCCAAGGCAAACCAGTGACCATAATTCTGATTCAGTTCTGATCATTGGTACCTAAGGTATCCAACTGTCTGATGGCTCTGATAGGGCTGAAGGAGTTTGTAGCTAGGGTAAGATTTCGGGCTCCAAGAGTAGGGGTCCCATGTTTTGTGACTTCTGGTAATGGCTACAATAACACTAGCTGCAGTATTTTTTCCTTCCTCACATGCCTCCTCCCATGATTGAGTTCTTCCTCAAATTGTAATCTGTGGTGGCGAACAATGGTCCATTTTATTCACACACACACCCCCCACCCATCCACTCCTGGTTCAACTACCAGCCTGACAGCTCAGACCATTCACATCTCTCCCCTTAATTCCTCCTACCCTGCTCTCTTCTTTCTCTCCAGTCAGCACTGTCTTTCCGCTGGCTTTGATCTTTTCTCCTACACTGTCTCCCACACCAGCCTAAACAGAAAAAACAATCTCAGGTGATCAGAGCACTTCGATTTCTCATTTTCAGACCACACCCATCCCTTTCTGATAACCCCCAGGAAATTAGGAGGCAACCTGCTCCCTGACAGTCCAGGCCAGGACATGGCCACTCAGCACTCCCTGCAGTGCCTCAGGACTCTCCTGGTCACAGCAGCCCAGACAGCGTCGCCCCACAGACACTCCTCAGGCTGCTGCCAGGGGTGGAAGTCTTCTTCCCACCTCTGGACTCTCTTAGGACATCACCTACCTTTCACTGAGTATGTCTGTCTACTGTGGAATGGAGTTATTTACACCAAATTTGAAGTTCTAAGTGCTCCCCGAGGGCAGAATCTCTGTCTGATTCTTCATTGCATTCTCCACATCATCAATGTGTTCACTGAATGAACAAGAGCTAAACTAAGATCAAAAGTGCTCTGGAGACGGTCTGATTTGGACCTTCCACTGTCTGTCCTGTCCTGAGCCTGCAGCCACCCACCCTTGCCTTCACCACTGTGCTTAGACCCTCCAAATTAGCTGGGATGATTTTACTCAAGCTGGGAAAGAAAATGTGACATGGGGAAAGTTTCATGAAGTTTGGGGTACAGAACACCGTACTCACAAATACAAGACCCAGGAACGCTTCACCCCTTATCTTCCTAAGTGGGACCCTCATTTACCTTCATATTTATAGGATGACTTATTCAGGGGGTCAGCCAGGAAGCAGGAGCAGAACAGGGACACCAGGGGGAGTTCTTTCATCTTCTCTTTGTAGGCTGTGGAAACATCCCAGGCAGATAAGGATGGTGCACCCTCCCAGCTTCAGAAGCCAGAGTGCAGGCAGGTCCGAGTGCCTGGGCAGGTGCTCGGGGCCCAAGAGGTGCCCAAACCACCCACCCCCACACCCAGGCTGGAGTCCAGCCCCCTACCCCCTGAGCTGCCTGGTTTAGGATTCCTGATGGTGATTCACCCCCAGTGTGTCCGCCCACTAAAACCTGAGCTCCCCAGAGCACCTGGATAGCCCCATCTTTCTCCCTGATACATTTCTCCACTCACAGTAGCACTTTCAACATGCCCTCAGGTAAAGACCCAGGCACAGGTGCCCTCATCCCTCCCCAGCTCTCTAGGACAGGCAACCTCCCCACACTTGCTCTGGATTATTCCATGTCTTTTGCCCCAGGATGCAGGGAACCCACACTCCATTTTACTCAAAGTTCTTAGCAGTGCTGCCAGGGGAAAGAGGCTGGTGAGGGAGGAAGGAATCCTCACCACCGTCCCTCTGAGTCCCTGCCCCTCGCCAGGAGGCAAGGTCAAGTCGTGAGCCTTCTCTGACCTTCCTGGCACAGTGGTCAAAGCCAGAGGGGTCAGTGCCCACAAGGGCTGGAGCGGTTCCCACACCACCACATCTCCTCTTTGTGTTTCTGGGGGATTTTTCAGCTGATGTGTTGGCATCCAGCCCACGCCTGCCCCTAGTTATTTTATTTCACAGCCAGTGTGTGTTCTGCCAGTTTTCTCCCTGCCCCGAGGCCAGTGGTTATTGTTTTATGCTCAGTCTCCCTCCTCATTATTCTTACACCCCAGCACAGTGCCCAGGTGCTTTCTCCTCATTTCCTTTGACAAATTTGAAAACATAATGAACTGCAAAAATAATAGGTATTTATTGTAGAAATTTTAAAATCACAGATTGCAAAAGGAAGAAAAATTCAAATGTGACCGCACCCATGTCTGGGCATAACCGCTGTTCACGCGTGTTTATGTCCTGTCAGCCTTTTCTTTCTCTGTATGTATAAGTACATACATGCACATACAGAAATACCCTATGCTCTGTGCCCCATCACATAAACAGCTTTTGTACCTACCAGCTAGAGTCATGTTTTCTGGGATCTGGTGGCTGAATCCGGCCGTCAGTCACAGAGTGGGTCGGTCACCTGCTCAGGGAGCTGAAGAAAAGAGTATTTTAACACTGACAGGTTATTCTCATAAGCTAGGTGATTCTCAACGGAGGAAGGACTCTTAGGAAGGACGTCACAGAGTCCAGCCTCAAGTACTCTCCACACCAGTTCTCACTTTCCCGAAATCTGATCTTCAAAGGAAATCAGACCCATTTCCACATTATCCCAATCAAGCTCGGTTTCCAGGTGTTACCAATAGCTTCACAATTGACTTCACAAGCTCAGGGTCCCCCAGAACACAAATATGGTTTTCCCAAAATCGTGCTGGTCAAGGGTGCCATCTGTCTCCCTACCTGGTACAAAGCAAGGGTTAGGGTGAGATACAAAATCCTAAATGAGAACCACCTGGGAGTTTTTCTAAAATTAATTGTATGTCCTGAATTCATCTCTATATACATCCTAGACCTCCTCCCAGCCAATTCTGATATGGGGTGAGAGGAATTTGGAGTTTATTAAATTACCCCTTCAGATACCCTCCTCATCACCCCAAGAACCACTGCCCTAAGGTTTCCTTGAACCATGGTAAGACAATCTTGAACTATGAGAAGAGTCAAACTTTCAGGAATGATGCCATCAAAATGTGATTAGCGCGCAGACAGCAATGAGCATGCGTGGGTTATTGTGGGGGCGTGGAGAAGGGGCCTGGGCTCGGCCTGAGGTCTGGGGAGCAGGGAAAGCCCCAGCAGACACTGAAATAAATCTTAAAGGTTGAGGCAGAATTAGGCAGGAGACAACAGGGACAACACATGCAAAGCTACAAAGGTGAGAATGTTTGGTATTTTTGGGGCCCTTTTTGATTTTGGATCATAAAGTGTGAAGAGAGGAGAGAGGGGGAGTGAAAAGGAAAGGCAAGGAGGGAGTAGATCTGGGAGGGTCTGGGAGAGTGCCAGTAGAGGATGTCATAAGCCAACATCATCATGAAGCAGAGGAACTCTGAGAGCAGCTTGGAGCCTCTTGCCTTTCCATAATGAGGATGTTTTCCCTTTGGGGACCAAGGCCCATACTGGCTTGGGACCCCTGCTTTGGGTCCAGACTAGTGTGGAGTTAAATACAGGCTTCATCTCTTTTCTCACTGTCACTAGTCGCTTTGCAATTCTATGCCATGTTTCTCCCATCTAATTCCTGCAAAGGAGCTGTACAAATTAAATGATAAAAGCATATGTGTGCAGGGGGAGGGGGGAGGGACTGAGGGTAGTTCAGTGGTAGAATTCTCGCCGGCCATGCAGGAGACCCAGATTTGATTCCCGGCTCAGCCACTTCTCAAAAAACAAACAAGCAAGCAAAACAAACAAACAAAAAACCAAACAAAAAAACAAAAATTCAACAAATGGTGCTGTAATAAGAGGATACTCACATGGAAAAAGAATGAAATGTGACCCCCGTCATACAGCATACAAAAAATTTTTAAAAAGCATATGTATAGCATCCAGCAAAAAGGAGGAGTTGAGTAAATGTCAGCTTCCTTTTCTCTGCCTTTTGCATCAGTGTAGGTTCCAGGTGCCACACCTCTGCTTCAGAGTCACCATCTCTAGTCCTCTCCACAGCCCTGCAAGGCTATCCTGTCATCCTCCTTTACACATTTGGGAACTGAGGCTCAAAGGGTTTATGTGACTTGCTCAGGGTCACAGAGCTGGAACGTGAGAGGGCCAAGATTTGAACCCAGATGTAGCTGGCCTTTGAAAGTTCTTCTGTCCCTGCAGTGTCTTTGTTGTGGTTGTGTTTTCCAGCCAGAGGCCCTGCTGTGTCCTTCCCACTGTAGAACAATGGACCTTCTCTCCTTAGGAGTGAAGTCGATCCTGACAGTACCAGTGGGTCTCAGAACCAGGAGGGCGGGCCTGGCCACCTGGACACTCCATCCACCACAATCTGATTGATGAGCCAGGAGAGGCAGCCAGCTCAGACTTGAAACTTAGATAATGGCTCAAAAGTGGAGGTCTGAATGGTTGGAAGAAGTGGGGGGGGGGAGGCAGAGAAAGAAGGGGGATCTCAGATGGATTTTTTCTGTAGGAGTCAGTATTTGGAGTCAGGGAACAGACACCTGAGCCTGATCTGGGAATGACAAGAACCACAATGCTCAAGAGACACTTTACAGATGACAATTCCTTTCAACCACATTATCCCAGTTGATAGTCATAGGAGACTATGCTGGGCCAACAAGGCAGGCATCAGCTACTTCTATTTCAGATGAAGAACTTGAGGCTCAGAGAAGTTGAGACTCTTGGCTATGATCACACAGCTATTTGGTGGTAGAGCTAAGTCTAGAACCTCAGTCTTCTGACTTATAAGCTCTTTCTTTGTGGCTGACAGAGGGACCAGATACTAACTATAGATTCCTCCATGGTCTTGGGGACCCAGGGAAAGTCAGACTGGCTGGGGGATATGACTTAATTTAAAAAAGAAACATGTATTAAGTGCTCTCTACATAGAAGATAATGTACTAGGACTTTCAGGAGCAGGAGAAGTTAGGCTGAGAGGGCAGAAGATCAGAGAGCCAGGGAAGAGAGAAGGAAGACCAAGGCAAGGAACAGGAGGTGTAGAGGTGGGCAGAGGTATGCGTGGCCAAGGGATTTGCAATTGAGACTTCTGAGTTTCTCAGGGTTGAATTCTGCATAATTAAAAATAAGTATCTATGGAGCACCTGCTACTTTAAAGACGCTGCCCTTTTAATCTACATAGTGACCTTGTGAAATAGGAATTATTGTCCTTGTTTTATAGATGAGGAAATTGAGGCTCAAAGAGGTTAAGTGACATTTTCATGGTCACTCATTGAGTGACTCTTTCACCATGTCTCAGCTACCATTGTTTATACATGGTCTGATTTGTTTTTCAATATAATCTGTGTATGTGTACCATTGGTACATGGAGCCCTTATAAATTCTCATGCCACAATCAAGTCATTTCTATTACATTCAAGACCCAAAAGATGCTGCTGCCCATGGGACATTGTGAGAAAGGATAGAGAAGAAAAGGGAGCACAGGGTAAGAGTTTTATGGAGGGCAGAGCAAAAACAAAGGGGTCCACTGTGGGGTGACAGCAATGATAAAGTCAGGGAGTTTGACTTTATCTTTAACTAGCCTGTGGCATCAGTATTTAGTGGGCAGGGCCACACCCACCTCCCCAGCACCCAGTTTGGGTGAGTAAAGACTATAAACTGTCTTATGAGTTAGTCCCAGACTGGATTCATATCACGTGGAAGAACCAGTTATGATAACTCATAACTTGGTGGGCCCTTCAGGACAGCCCTTAGGCCTTTATTCTCCCATCATGGCCACCTCCAACCCAGGACATCCTCTTGGGAACATTCAGTCTAGCTTCAATCCTTAGTATTACCAAAGGTCTCACAAACCAGCTTTAGTCTTGGATGCACAGGCCCTATCAGCTTCTCACAGCACTGTGGAAGCTGTTAAATGGCTCCTGGTTTGGTCATGTTGTCATGCCACAGGAGCATGGCCTGCAATGGAGTAAGGCCACTAGGCCCATCCTGAGACTGACTGAGAGTGATAGGAGTAAGGGTTATTATTTCCCAAAGTAGAGAAGACAGAATTCCAGGAATTTAAGAAGACAGAACAAAGATTAAGAGACAATAGAGGTCAGTGTTGGCATGAGGCTATGAGTCCAGGCCCATCAGGAAGGAGAATCTATCCAAGACGTCAGACATGAGTACATCAGAAGACAAAACTCAAGACTGAGACAAATCTCTGATTCTCTCAGAGACTTGCTGGTTTTCTGTTAAAGCAGAAGCCAGTCCTAGACGTTAGGTCACCTCTTAGGAAAAGCAGGAGACTGACTGACCAGAACCAGTAGTAGCAAAGATCAAAGACTGGTAGATTGTAATCACAGTAACTCAGCTGATTCCTACAGAACCAGAGCTCGAGCTCGGAACTCCTGGCTCCTGGTTCTTGTCTAGTGCTTGCTTCCATATGCTTTTCATGGGCACAGATTGGATAGCTAAGAGGCAGGGTCTCCCTGTGTTGCTAGCAGTTGATTTGGCATAGAAGATGATGAGAGAACTCAAGCTTCAGATGGCAAAGGTGAGAGTGCAGCCTTATTCTGGGTTGTGGTAGGGCTACTATGCAATTTACATTCTGCCTAAAAGATCAGAGTGAGAGTCAAGGATGCAATGTCTATAACCTTGCAATGACTTTGAAACTGTGTGCTGAGGGTGCGGAGCAGGTTTATTTGGAACAGAGGAACCCAATGGCCTAGCATGTAGGGTGCGTTGGGACTGACATCTAGAATAAAAATAGGAAGATCACAGAGACCTCCCCATCAGTAATGGGGGTTGTACTTTATCCCTAATAGGACACCACTGATATTTTTTGAATAAGAGGAAAGGGAAATGGTGCTGCTGATGATAATGGCAATAATAATAGCTACCACTTCTTGAGCAGCTACTTCGTACCAGAAAAATCACAGACATTATCTCTATTCTATGGGGTAATTCGAGAACGAGGAAATTGAAGCTCAGCACGTATGGAAATTTACAGTCATACTTCTAGTAAGGGGCAGAGCTGAAATTGTGAGTACAGGTATGTTTAAGTCTAAAACCCATCTCTGTCTTTACATTATACCACTAGTAAAGAAAATTTCATCTGGCAGCTTCAGCTTGGGGAAAAGATTAGGAAGAGAAGACTGGCAGTCAACTCCAGGCACAAAAGTGATGGGAACCTGTCTTGACTGAGTTATACTTTGCATTTTTTGCATCCCACCCAGCACTATATTTTTATTTGCAAACCAACCCATACACTTCCTAAGCTCTAGCATCTACGAGTCTGTGCATACAAAAGCAAGTAATCATACATTTATGTTGATGTATTGAACTATCAGCATAACTGATAAAATAAATTAGTAATAACTCTAAAAAGCAGAGATCCAGGCCATAGGAGATAAGGTACAGAATGAGGAAGTTTTGACTGGGGGCAGGCTTTGGCTGAAGTGGGATCTCAAGGGAGGATGTGGCAAGGAATGGAGAGCCAGTGGATGGAAATGTGTGCACATGGGGAGCTGGGGAGAATATGGTGTATAAAGTGAAGAGATCAGAGGCCCCATTTCCCCTACACCATCAAATGTCAGAGATGGTGAGAACTTGTTACCAAATGGGGGCTTGTTGTCCAATACACACGGAAGTCAATGTGTGACACCAGGACTTTGAGAAAAGAAAGAGCTTTAATGCAAGGTAGACAAGCATGGGAACAGGAGGCCAGGCTCAAATCTCTCTCCCCAGACTGGAGAAGAAGCAGGATTTTATTGACCTAGAGTTGAGATGGCCTTAGGAGTTGGGATGAGGTGATGTGGGAGTGATGAGATAACACAGGTCTGGAGGCAGGGCTAAATGGAACATGCCAATGGAAGATTATGTCCGCCCATCCACCACAGGATCAAAAATGGTGGCTTTAGCATGATGAGGGATAGATATTCTTAGCATTATAATTAGGATAGATTACTTTGGTTTTGTTGCTTTGCACATGTGTAGGTTGGGGTAGCCAGAATCTTCTGATTTCATCCAGTTTGAACTGGACGATAAGGCAGAAATTTTAAAAAATGGGCAGGATAGGGTGTATTAAGGACTGGAGTGACTGCTAGGGTTATTACCAGGGCGTGGCCAGGATAATCAAGGGGAGTGGTCTAGAAAGCAGGACAAGGGGCTTGTAGCCTGTTTCAAACTGACCATCACTAACCAGCCAGTGGTTCTCAAGTAGGGGCAATCTTACTCCTAGAAAATATGCAGGACTTTTTTATTGTGACTAGATTGGGGTTGTTATAGCTGTTTAGTGGGCAGGGGCCAGGAAGGCTAGACATCCCACAATGCATATGACCATCCCTCACAGTGAACAACTGTCCCTTCTAAAATATGGATACCCTCCTCTCTGATGGCCAGAGATCCTGGAGGTCACACCAAGAATTGATGTCAGTATTGATGTCACAGTGCCTTGCATCTTCACACTGCTCCCTTCCCTCCCCTGTGTAGGGATAAGAGGCAACAGTCCATATGGGGGTCACCAGAGTTGTTTCTAATGAAAAGATGGGGATGCAGAAAGGATACCAAAGCAGAAAGACTTGTTTAAGTGAGCAGAAATGATGGCCCACAGCTCCAGAATTTCTGTATTGTACTTGATGACCAGGGTCAGACAAGAGCACCAAGCTCTCATATGCCATGTGACCCTACAGGACCTCTGACTGCCCACATAGCCAGAGTGAGCAAGCATTCTATTTGTCACTGCAAGGAATGCCAGGGTAACGCCATCAGGATGTGTCAAATCCCATGCGGACTGTCTGTGAGGGACAAGAAGGTAATGCACTCCCAAGTGGTTTGAATAAAACCTTGTCGAGGGTTTGGAAAACAAATAGGGGACCCCTGGCACAGAATCAGGAATTTTATCGGTATGGACGCAATTAATCCTGGCCAGGGTCATCTGGTCACATGCAGTACAGGAAGGTGGCACTTCAGGTCTGTGCACTATTATCAGTTTTTAAAAAAAATCCATTTAAGTTATATATTGCCTGAAATAAGCTGCAACAGCTAACCTAAATGTGAGGTTCCTTTGCTTTTCTTGGTATCATATCATCTCAGTACCATAACTCTGATTGTTTCAAGCTGATCAGAAGGCTCTGACTGGTAGCCAGATGTCTTATTTGGGTTAAAATAAGAGAATAAGATAAATGATCTTTTCGTGAATGTGGTTTTCATTCTTTCCACAATATTTCCTGAGTATTTAAAGTTTCTGCTTAAATCCTAGATCCTAAAATAATCACAGAGGATTTTGATGGTGAGGAAGTGAAACAGGGCCCCTGGGTGGGATTTTGGAGCAATGGAGCCTTAGTAAGTTGTGCAGATGCTCTGCAGCCTTTTGCATATTCTTCCACAGTAAGACAAGCCACGTGGTAAAGTGGGAAGGCGTGGGTATGGGGCATCACAAGAGGGACGAGTGAGACAGAAACTGGGCGACACCGAATACTGTTTGATTCATGGACTTTGGAGGACTGGCACTGGTCTAATCAACCCCGTTATGTTTGCTTCCAAAGTCTTCAAGAGGAAGGGATAGAGGGGACAGCAGTGAAGAGCAACTTCCAGAGTATGCATTACAACCTTCAGGAATGTGGCTTTAGTTGTGCTTCTAGAAATAAGGTGTCACCTGTTGACAAAAGCAAAACTCTGGAGGCTCAGTCTGGGAAGCCCACCATAGTTTTATCTTTGAGGTTCCAACAGTGATGATGGGAAGCAAGGCAGAGTAGTAAAATTAGGATTGGAAAATCGACAGCCCAAACTAAATGATAATGGGATGTTCTTGGTTATTTTTATTTCCAATTCAAAATAGGCAGAAAAATCAGCATATCGGCAGTTTGGAGTGTAGACTCCAATTTAGGGTTACTGAATAGAGAGGGGGCACTGTCATCCTGGGGAGCACAGGGTGCTGTTGGGAGGCACAAGCCCGTGGTCAGATGCACTTGGAGGCATCAGCATACAAAGCAAGCCCTTGTGATCTCATTCCCCATTCAACAATGGTGACATTTTCTCATGTTTATAGTTTACCACTTTCAAGTGCATCCCTTTTCTCTTCTATAGATAATGTTTTAAATACAAACGTAATAACATCATATTTCAGAAAACCTATGTGACCGAGAAAAGAAAATGAATCCCTGCCGCCTGGCTACTTTAATGCTATTGGCATTTACTTCTAATTTCTTTTTTTTTTCCTAACTATTATTTCTACATAGTTGTAACAGGACATATAAATTTTATCATTTCATACTCCTCAAATCGTAAGAAATAGATATTATACCCATTTTACCTTCATTCAACTCAGGTAAGCCAACTGATTTGCCCAAGTAGAAAGTGCTAAAGGCAGGATTTTAACCAAAATCTTATATCAAAGCTCATGCTGCTTCCAATAAGTTTCCATGCTCCTTCCTCATATCCAAGGCCATCCATAAATGTAAGCAAGAAGGTTGATCATCTATGGCAAGTGGATAACGTGCCTGGCCCAAATCTGCCTCCCTGCCATGGGGGTCTTTGGTACTTAAAATTCTCACCATTAAGCTCTGCTTTGGGTCAGGCATTGCCTCAGAAAGCCCTGTTAAAATGTGCACACATGAGTTATCAAATGTAATAAGTTAAATCATTTTCCTATAGGCAGAGATCAAGTAATGGAACTAATAAGCATTTCCAGGCAGTCAAGTTCTCAGTCTACTCTGAAGCTCCATAGATGGAAGGAACCATGAAGAGTGCTTCCATTCCCTCACTCCCACTTTTTTATATGAGAAAACAGAGGCTGCAAGAAATCAGTGCCTTGTTCAAGTTTTGTAGTAGCAGCAGAGCCAGGCTTCCAAACCATATTTAATTAGAGGTGTCTCATCTTTTGCAATATTGCCCCTGTTTTCTTCATTCTTTCATACTTCTCCAATGCTATGAAAGTTTTACATCTTTTCATTTTTGAGATCATGTCTATATCCTACTATATTAAGAATAAAACAGTATCTAATGATTTTCCTTGTGTGGATGAGAGATTTACCAGAATTTTACTTCCTTTAGCTACCAATCTAGTTTTGTCAGAATGATCTGGAGTTTTCAGTTCTGGATTATCATTATTGATTTTTTTCTTACTTTATTCATTCAACAAATATTAATTGCAAACCTGCTGTGTGTACTATGCTAAGTCCTGGGAATGCAGTGATGAATATAACAGACCTATTTCTTAGCCTCAAATATTTGATACTTGCATTCAGCTTTGTAAGTATTAATTACAATTTAACAATAATTCTAAATTGCAGTGTTTTCTTTGTTCACATTATTTATACCTTTTTGGGGGGGGGCAATTTATTTTCTTTTTTGGCTAGCTAGAGTATTTCTTAGAGTCTTTCACCCTTGAATATGAACTCGGCTCCTTTCTCTGGATTCACTCTGCCGGATTTGTCTTCTACTTTCTCAGGTCGGCTGACCCCTGCCGTAATCATGCCAACCACCTGCAGGCTCTGGCTCCAGGCCCCTCCTGCCCCCACAGCCCCCCTCCAACAGCAGGACCCTAAGTAAGTGGGACATGCAGCCATCAATTTTAACTTATGAAAAAGACTAGTGAAGTTTGGTGTGGAAGGATAGGTGTGAGGAGTAGGGTGTGTGTGTATGTGTGTGTGTCTTCCTGTCTTTCAAGTGGAACTAAAAATGTAAAAACCTGAAAAATGATTTTTTTAAATGGCCAGGGGAGGGAGCCATGGAGATAAAGGAACTCTACTTTCAGCATGATTTTTCTGCAAACCTACAACTGTTCTACTTAAAAAAAAAAAAAAAAAATTTAACGGTGGGGGACGGTATTTATGTCTTCACCCTCCCCTCAAAGATAAAGAAACCTCAGATCGTCACATTTCTAAATAAAGCAAGTGATCATTTAATAAGCAAATTGTGTTATACATGATGCATGTTTATATCCCAAGCTAAAATAAAAGAGTTTTGTTCTCTGAAGGACATTGTAAAAATTACATTTTGCCTATTGTGTATTTTCCCCCCAAATTTCTATCTTTGCCATAAAGGTCTCTCCACTAATGACTTCAAAATCTCTGGGAATTCTGAATCTCCATATGGGAGTCTAAAGATATGCAGGAAATAATATAAAGATATCAAGGGGAGTTGAGGAGAGGAGTTTAGAGATCCTGAAACAATTAAGTCTTTCCGTAGGTATGATCTTGATTTTTAAATACCCAGTAGTTTAGAATCAATAACAAAAGATCTGAATTTTTCTGTTCTTTCTCTGTGGTTGGATTAATATAGACACTACCTCTTTCTTTCTCTCTCTCTTACTTTCTTTATTTTCTTTTCCCTTCTTCCTTCTTCCTTGTTCCACCAGTTTGGAACAAGTTATCAATCTTTGTTGCTCTATTTTAAATATTATCAATCTGTCCACTTGTCTCCGATTGGACAAAGGTGGCTAAAATGGCCTAGTCAAATGACAGAGGGCAGCTAGCTTCATTTGGCCCTAAGATTTATTTTTTCTTGAGCCAAAACAGAATCTAGATAGTAAGCACCTTTCCAGGTACAAATGCAAAACACTCCCACTGTCCTGTCACCAGTTGTGTGTCTGTTCAACCATCTGTTCAAGATGGACAATGTCAGACCAAGCTTCTTTATCTTTGATGGTTCCTGTGGAACAAAATACCTCCCTAGAGAAACATAATATTCCATTTTAAACAATACTTGGATTCAATCTTACCTTTCGTGCAACTATTTTGTTTCTGTTAGGACACAGGTAAATGAGATGGTTCTCCTAGAAAGGAGATACCAGTCCAGTAAGAGTTTTCCTTAAGGTTCTAGTGTTAGAAGAAGTAATCAGAAGTCATTTAGCCCAATGTTTCTCTAACTTTTTTGGCTGAAACCCACTATAAAAAATACATTTAAATTAAATTAAATGTAAAATGTGGTACCCACATTTTATATCTTGACCAGTGTGTATATGTCATGATATTGACACACACACACACACACACACACACACACACACACCATACATGGTTACTGATCAATCACACATATATACATACACATAAATATATGTACACACATAGCTGAAAATACACAACTAAAAGGAGGTAAAGGAAGCACTATTTACCCTACTAGATAGGATGTGCTTTGACTTTTTATATTCTACTTCATTCTATTTTATTAAAAGAAATACCAGTTACAACTCACAAAGTTGATTTCACAATCCACTAATGGGTCTCACTCTGCAGTGTGAGAAACACTGATCTAGACCAATCTCCAACACACTGTAGAAATTCCCCCTATAACCTCCCTGTTGAGGGGTCATCCAACTTCTGCCCTGATGCCTTCAGTGAGGAGGAGCTCGTCTCTATGAGGCAGCATGCTTTACGGTGGACCCAAATGGCAGTTTTAATGTCCTATCTCACTCCAAACCTGTTCCCATAAGTGGCCTGGGTGAAGCAGGGCACCCCACGACGGCTGGAACCAACTGATAGGTACTCAGCAGCTGAGTGGGCTTCAAAGAGGGGTGAAAGCACAGTTTCTAACAGAAAGGTAGGGAGGGGGTGCTCAAGGGAAGCTGTGGAGAGAGGTGGTTGGCTGGTTCTAGAGATTAGGGCAAAATTATTGGGACAGTCAGGCTCCCTGATCATCAGAACTTTCCCCTCCTGCCTCCTCACAGCTCCAGCACTGATTGTTTCCTCTTCTAACTGATGATCTCATTCCCCCTGGCACCCTGACTCTCAGCCTGTGGGAGAGGTTCCCTTCCCCCTAGAGGGGGCCTCAGCCTTCAGTTGAAACTGATTCCCCCACATTCCTCTCTACCTCCCCACCCACCCATTAGGATTCCAGCAGGCCATCTTTGGCCATCCCCACCCAGTATTCTTCTCATCTTGAGACATGGAGGTATCTCTGCCTGAGATATTCAGACAAGGGCCACCTAAATATTTCTATGCCCCCAAAGGGTGCTGGAGACCCACCCTTTTTCTGGACAATGAGACTCCTCCACACACCTTATTGTGTCTTCCCCGGAGGAATAAAACAAAGGCAGCACCGCCACGTGGGGACAGGGCAGGCTGCTGGACATCACACCCCCAGGTCCCTGGGGAGAGAAAACGACAGTGCCTAAACTCCTGCTGCGGGAAGGAGGGGGCTGGCCTCAGTCACAGCCAGGGACCAGGGCGTGGCAGTTCTGTGGTCTGCAGTTTTCAGCTGTAGAGCCAGCCAACCCTGCCCCAGGTAGGCTCAGGCTGACCTCAGGGTGGGGCGGGGCGATAAAGAGGTGGGGATCTCATTCTATCCTTAGAACCCAGAGAAAAAGTAATCTAGTGCAGAGATGGAGGAGAAAGGACTGGTGATAAAAATGGGAACCGGAGACAAGAAGAGCTGTGGCTAAGGAAGAAAATGTAAAACACAGAACAGCTTCTAGCTTGAAAGGGGCGTGGGGGGGGGGGTCAGAACCAGCTCCAGAAGATGCTAAACCCTGAACAAAACCTTTCTCTCTCAGCAGCAAAACAATTTTATGCAGAAATTATTGATCATGGACAGCTGGCCCAAAAGAAACCCTAGCAACTCCCACTCGTCCTCTGATCTCTGGAATGAAAGTGGTGCCTGTGGTCCACCCTCGCCCTTCTGCTGGGGGCCATTCTTTTTGCCTTATTCTATTTCCCCCAGGATTTGACAAAGTTTAATTGATTGAGTGAAACCAAAGGCAAAACAATAGGTGCTCTCACTTTCTCGGATTCCTGACTTCCCCTCCCTGCTGCTGCTCTTATTTATTTATTTTTCTTTTCATTTTTTCTGAAAAGCCTTAAATAATTTGCATTGCATGTCTACTTACCTGCAGTCCAGTTAGAAGCGAGCTGCTCTCTTCCTCACTCTCTCAATTAGTGGTACCCTGGGCTTCTCTCAACATCAGCACCACTGCTCGGCTCTCGCCATGACATCATCTCCAAGCTCTGTGATTGGCTAACAGTGGGTTGCTTGGCAATTGGACAGTCTCCTCTGGTGGAGCAGGGATTGCCTGTGTGAGTAACTCTTAGCAGGCCAGGGAGTGAAAGGATGATGTCAGACAAAGAGCCTGCTTTCTCTGCTGCCTGTGAAGCTGGGGAAATGAGGGTGAGGGTAGGGATGAAGAAGAAATGAGGGGATGGTAGGGAAAAGGTAGGGGTGAAGGCCCAGCTTACAAGCTGAGCCGCCCAGAGAGAACACCTGGAGAGGGGGCATAATGAATGATTTAAAGAATCTTTAGCTTTTTCAAATGTGGGGGTGGGAGAATATGGAATAAGAAAGAACAGATGAACCCTAGAAATAGCTTCACGGAGGGCTTGGTGCCTGGAATCCAGCCCCTGTCAGAAAGGCTGGTGGGTTTGAATGCTGATTCAGAAGGCAAGGAGGAGAGCAGACATCCAAAGTCCCGGAGCTAGCTGGTTAAGACTCGGCACAGGGGTCTGAAGAGAGCAGGGGTTTCCTCTCAACACCTGGCTGTGCCATTGGCCACACCCTAGCCCACCTGGGCCTTCCAGAGACAGCCACAGGTAGGAAAGGCCATGCCTGAAGCTGAAGTTTACCACAACCCTGCTGGAGCTAGAATCCAGGTGATTCCTAAGCATGGCAGAACCATGAGGGAAGGTGATGTGTGATGGTGGCTCCTTCAGCACCCTCAAGAGATACAGGGAGGGCAGAAATACTGAGTAGGGTAGTTGGACATCATTGGGGGGACATCACAGCCTGCTCACCCGCAGTCAGGGGAGCTGGAGATGGGTAAGACAAGGGAATCAAGGGGCAAGGCAGCCTGCAGGAGTGAAATCCCCTTCTCCAGAATGCCTTTCCTGGTGAAAGCCTTCCTGGGCATTCTCCCCATCCCCACGCTACCGTGGCACGTACAGACTGCTTCACACAGCCCCGCCTCGTGCTGTTCAAAGAGGGTTTGTTTAATAATAATACGTTTCACTGGCACCTCTGTTGAATGAGAACACTCAAAATGACCAAAAGTCACCTTGAATTCAGTCCGTGCTTTTAAATTATTTTTAAAAACGACAATAGCATCAATAAGCATTTGTTGATGACAGTCTTTCCATATAGAAGACATGTCGTGTATTCACTGCCAATGTGCTGGGGCGTAAATAGTTTCTCAGACTCTAGCACTATCGCCCAGCCCTGCACCCACTGAGCTGGCATTTCACTGCCAAGTGCCCTGTGCTGTGCCTCAGGGGTTCCCATGTGGACATACCTCGCTAAAATCCCCACTTCATATCAGGAGAGGAAAGCGCAGCTAGACTGCCCCCCGCCCCTGGCCAAACCCACCTGGGGGTGGACGGAAGAACGAATGACAGTCTTTGGAGTTTACAAAGCACATCCACACTGCCGCTGTCTTTTAATCCTATCAGCAGTGCTGCAAGGACAGCGGGATGAATAGCATTATTCCTGTTTTATGTCCAGTAAGTATTTTTGACCAACACGTTTATCATGCATGCCACATGCCATTAACCAAGGACCCTCAGGCCCTAAGCTGGCCCATTTCAAACTGGAGCAGGAGTTCCTGAGAATTAATCAGAAATGGTTCCCTAAACATATGAAGGCAATAGAAGCCACTACATATACCAGGCTGGAAGCTGGAATCCAGGAAAAACCCATACAGGTGACAGCCCATGCCCTGCGGTCAAAGGATCCTCTCTCCCCTCCCCCACTCTCCCTTCCCTCTTCTCTCCCAGCCCTGAGAAATCTGGAGCTCCACAAATCTGCTGGTCCTGGGAATGGGCAGGGGAGGGAGGAGGCAGTGAGTTGCCATGGTGATGGCAGCCAATCAGAAATCCTCTGCCACTAGGGGAGGGCAGCTGCTCTGTCTGAGCCCCCTAACTGACTATGAAGGGGGGTGGGGCTGGAACGAGAAGGGAGGAGGGACAGGACGGAGCTGACCTGGGAGCAGAGACCAGGCCAGGAGAAGGGAAATGAGGGAGCCTCTGCTGCACTGTCTAGATGACAGGTACCACTTGAGCACTAGTACTAGGCTGTGGTGGGCATTAGATATATACAGAGTTAGGAAATCTGTGGGAAAGAGATTACCCACCTCATTTTGATAAAAGAAAAAGACTCAGATGGGAAAGGGAACTTGCAAACGTTGCTTAGCTGTTAAGTTTGGAAAAACATACATTTGGGGGCGGGGGAATATTGGGAAGGGAGAGAGTGAGGCAAACCAATTGGAACTGCCACCCCTGAGAACCTTGCTGGATGGGAAACTCCCTGAGGTGGCCTAAGGCAGTGTGGTGAAGAAAAAAGGAGATTACAGAAAGAAACAGTATTATAGCAAAATGCGGTAAACATCACATCTGAAGCACAAAGTGTGTGGAGGGACCAAAACCCGAAGAGAAATCGGTCAGGTCAAAGCTAAGAAATTCAGACAGGTGGGACGGCGATCAGATGGAGAAGGCTGGATGGGCAGTGCGTTCCTCAAGACTTGATGTTCTAAGCTGTTCTGGAGCAGAGGCTGTCCCTGGACCTGCTGAGTCAGCTATGAACTGAGCCAACTGACAGTGATAAATCCAGCTAAATGTGGCAGCTGGACGTTAGTCAAGGGGTATGGGACCACACGTGCAGATCTGCAGCCTCTCCTTTGCTGATGCGCTTTTCACTCAGGTTGCACAACGGTAGTAACACCCAGCTGTGGCATGTGTGGCCACTGCCTGACTCCCCAGATGCTGCCTGGTTGCCCTGTGAAGACCTGCTTTATCGGCTGTTTCCAAGAGTAGGAATAGGACTATAAAGCTGTGGGAATCAGAACTCTGCATCTTCCCATTGATTTAGAAGTGTAGGAGAAAGAGGAAGCAGGAGTGATTGAATATCCAGAAGCCAGGAATGCAAAGGCAGTCCTTGGTTAATGGCTTGACTCATCAATAGCTCTCACTTATGGTCCGTGGGGTGCAAAAGAGAGTGCCCAGTCCCCAAAGGGGCCTCCTGCCCTTTGCAGAGGGAGTTCTATTGTGGGACCACCTAGGCATCACCTTGGACCCTCGTTCAACACCTGACCTCTCTCTCCCAGCCTCAGGAAGTATGCCACAGCCTTACATAGGAATTCAGAAATATCTGATAACTAGATATGTATCTGCTCATTCACATCAATGCAGTTTTTAAAAGCTCTAATATAAAAGGCACTCATTTGCTGCCTTTATTTTAAAGGGGACTAAAGTTTGGGGGCGTTTCTGCTATAGAATTGATTGAACTGCACATAATCAGATATTTACTTAAAACAAATAAAAATAGTTATGCACTATGTAAAAACTTCGTTTAATATGAACACTATTATTTTACTTAAAGAGCAACTGTCTTGACTCACGCACTCTTGTGGACTGTCATCAGTGGCTTAGTTGTTCTTTCAACCAACTGAAATACAAGTACACTCAGCCAATTCAAATTTAGCGATGCCCGCCTGCTTGCGCTGTTTGGGCCAACAATTAGATTTGCTCCCTAAATTGTAATGGCGGTTAATGTTTATTAAAAAAAACAAACAACGTATGTTTTAAAAAACAACATGTATCAAATGAGCTAAAACCTGTAATCACTTAGAACAGTGTCTGGCACAAAGTATGAGCTCAATAAATGTAGTGAGTTATTACGAGTGTCATTAAATGAAAAAGTAGGTTACCCGTGAGTCTCAGGTTTGCAAGTAACAGAAGCCTATTTTAAACTTGTTTAAAAGAGTGGGGAAGGGGATGTATATCAGAACTCAACAGTAAAAATCAACAATCCAATTAGCAAATGGGCAAGAGACAGGAGGAAACATTTCATCAATGAGGATATATGGACAACAAATATTCACATGCAAAGATGTTGAACATTGCTAGCATTAGGGAAATGCAATTTAAGACCATAATGAGATATCACTATATATTAGATTATCACTATACACACCATATATAACAGCTAAAATTAAAAGTTAGACGATACCAAACACTAGCAAGCATACAGAGAAACTAGATCTCTCATACATTGCTAGTGAGTATGTAAAATGGTACAGTAATTCTGGAAAAATAATTTGGTAGTTTCTTTTAAAGAAATAAACATTTATTTGCCATATGATCAAACAATTGTACTCCTGGGCACTTATCCCAGAGAAATGAAAACTTATGTCCACACAGAAAACCTAAAACTGGAAATAACCAAAATGTCCCTCAATAGGTAAATGGTTAAACAAACTCTCATACCTTCATATCATGGAATATTACTTAGCAATGAAAAGAAACAGATTATTGATTCCACAGCAACCTGGATGTTCCCGAAGGGCACTATGTTGAGTGAAAAACAGCCAATCTCAAAAGGTCACAACTGTATGATTCCATTTATAGAACATTCTAGAAATGAGAAAATTATAGAGATTGGTTAGTTGCCACTAGTTTGACATGATGGGGAGAAAGGGGTTGAGTGTGACTATAAAGGGATAGGGGAAGAAGATTTTTGTGGTGATAGAATAGGTCTGAATCTTGATTGTGTTGCTAGTTATACAAACCTACCCAAATGATGAAATGGTACAGAACTATACCCATACGGAATCAATGTCAGTTTCCTGGTTTTGATATTGTACTACAGTAATGTATAATAGTACCATTGAGGGAAATTGGTGAAGGGTACAGAGACCTCACTATACTGTCTTTGTAACTTCCTTTGAATTTATAATTATTTCAAAATAAAAAGTTAAAAAAAGAAACAAAGAAAGGAGTCAGAGATAGTTCATGGAACCCAAAGCAGAGAATGCAACCTTCCCCCAAAGAAACAAGGATCTGGAAAGAAATCATGAATCATGTGTCAATCTCGCTCTCTTTCATTCTCTGTATGTGTGTCTCTCGTCACCTATTTTTTGCAACGCTGCCTCCTCTCCTCTGCAGATGACCTTTCCTACAGCCATGAGAGGACCCCATCACATTCTGGTGGCGCCGGTATCCTTTGTAGTTGGGCCACACAGAAAAATCCATTAGCACTCTCTTAGATTCAAAACTCCCAGGAAAAAATATCCATCAGCTTTACCTGGGACGAAGTCCATGACTTGTCCCATGGCGTTGGAGTCACACAGTGCAGACATGCCTCCCAACTGTGCACACCTTCCCCTCCTCCCATTGCATTCGGAGGTGACTCCAGGTGGCTCTCAGGCCCTGGTCTGAGGCAATTACCTTTTCTCCTTCAGGTCAGTCTCAAGTTGGTGCAGTCTATGAAGGAGATGATCAAAGTTAACCATCTATATCTCAACTGATAGAGAACACTGGGTCAAAGACAGAGTAGTTCACCATTAAGTTCCCACTTAAAAATGAAGATGGAAGAAAAGTCCGGAACAGCAGCCCATGTGTTGGTCACTGGTCTAAAGTGCCACCTTGGGGTGTGGACTCCTGCTGAGCACTTGGAGCAATGTGATTGGACAGTAGAGTCACTCAGGGTGCCCATGGAGATATCAGGTGGATATTATCCTTGTCCAGGTCCTCCAGGGTACCCACTGAGAAGAGATTGGGGAGGAAGTAGATGTGGAGTGCGGACTTTTCCCCTTCTAAATGGAGCTGGCATTCACTGTGTTTGGGCCTGGGGGGTGCTAGAGGGACTGAGACATACCGTGGTATCGATTTGCATTGCTCTGAAGACTCTTTTCTCCAGGCTTGAGGTTTTGCTGGCAGTACAACACCTGTAAAACTTTAATTGGCAGCCTGTCAATTTAATTTAGGGAGACTCCATTTGCTAAAAGTCATTTCTAGACAGCTTGCTAAGCTGAGCAGCCAGAGCCAGGCCATGCTTGTGAGACTTCAGTTTCTTAGAAGGAAACCTTAGGGCTTTGCCCCTGTTCTTTGCTTAATAGTTTTTGCCTTAGGGTATAAAGGGCAGCCTGACTGTGCCTCATTAGTTCCATGGAGTGGTCCATCCCCAATCCTAAAGAGACTCACAGTGGGTGGCATGGCCACCCTTGCCCAGCAAGAGGGTGCAGGGGAGGATTGGAAGATGCATGGAAAGCTCAGGATTCCCCAGCTCCCCTGGCCCTTCCCAGATGTCCTCATTCCAATTGCCAGGACCTCACTGTTTCATAATTAGTGTACCAAATTTAGTTCTAGATGTAGGTTGCTGCACAGAGTGTAATTGCTGCAGTTCAGTGAGTCACATGTTTAATTTCAAGACTGGACTCAGATCCTAATCAAGTGGTCTCAGAGCCTATACTATGAACGGAAAGGACTTCCAGAAGCAGAGTTATATAACTGACCTGTTTTTTCCCCATCCACTTGAAGCCAGTTTGCCTCCCTTGTGAACCTTACCAAGGCCCAGGGAGTAACCACCACAGCCTGATGCCCTTCAGCAT
Organism: Myrmecophaga tridactyla; assembly: GCA_004026745.1. Taxonomy (NCBI): domain Eukaryota; kingdom Metazoa; phylum Chordata; class Mammalia; order Pilosa; family Myrmecophagidae; genus Myrmecophaga; species Myrmecophaga tridactyla. The sequence goes on along the minus strand of PVIY010008645.1, from coordinate 28,897 downwards.
GGCCTTTCAAGCAGCCTCAGCCTTAACAGGCAAATTGTGCAAGTCCCAAGAAACAACTGGCTCAGATTTAACCACCTATTTCCATATGTCTGTCACCCACAGCCAGCCTCCCGCCCCGGACCAATAAATCCTTATTGTCCCCACCCTATTCCAGACAGTTCTAAATTTTCCCTGAATATAGATTACATGCAACTACATTTCCTGTCAGCAGGTTGCATCTTATTCAGAGTCCTTTGAGTGAAAAATTAACAGTAATCTACTTCAAATTAGCTTAAGCAAAAATAAGGAATTCATTAAAAGTTTACATGGATATTACATAAAAATCAACACAATGAGGACAACTGATAGTGAACCAGGAACTGAAAGTCAGCACCCAAGACAGCCATTCATTCTTCAATCTCTCTCTCTCTCACTTCCACATCTGCATCTGTCCCCAAGACTCTTTCGTTCCATCTCTATAACAGACTTTCTTTGCTTCCCAAGCAATTGGATACCCTGTGTTTCCTGGGCTGATAGAGAGATGGACTAGCCCTCTCTGAATCCCAATTCCAAATCCCCAGGGAAGATCATCTGTGTGGCCTAGCTATGTCAGGTGTCCATGTCTGGGGACAATGATTTTAGCCATGAGGGTGGGGTGTGGGCTGAATAGTACAAACATGGAAGGGGCAGGAATACTGTTTCTAAAGATGGGGGATAATGGTGAGCTGAGCAGACATCCCACACGTTTACTAAATCATGGTTAGTGACCAGTAATAAAACGGTACCTAATAAAAATGTTGTTGAACAAAAGGTAATTTATGATAGTGGAGCACCTGAATCAGTTTTTTAAGATTATTTTTTGTATTATAGTGGTTGTAGGCTTACAAAAAATGATGTAGAAAGTAAGAGTTCTCATCTATGCCCCCTCACACACACACAGTATTCCCTGTTATTAACATGTTGTGTTAGTGTGGTACTGTGCTGGTTTGAAAGGATGTATGTCCCCTAGAAAAGCCATGTTTTAATCTAAATCCTATTTCATAAAGGCAGAATATACCTATTCAATACTGTATGTTTGAAACTGTAATCAGATCATCTCCCTGGAGATGTGATTTAATCAAGAGTGGTTGTTAAGCTGGATTAGGTGATGACATGTCTCCACCCATTTAGGTAGGTCTTGATAAGTTTCTGGAGTTCTATAAAAGAGGAAACATTTTGGAGAATGAAAGAGATTCAGAATGCTGCAGCACCATGAAGCAGAGAGTCCACCAGCCAGCGACCTTTGGAGATGAAGAAGGAAACTGCCTCCTGGGGAACTTCATGAAACCGGAAGCCAGGAGAAGAAGCTAGCAGATCACACCATGTTCACCATGTGTCCTTCCAGATGAGCGAGGAACCCTGACCGTGTTCACCATGTGCTTTTCCAGATGAGAGAGAAACTCTGACTGTGCTCACCATGTGCCCTTCCACTTGAGAGAGAAACCCTGAACTTCATCGGCCTTCTTGAACCAAGGTATCTTTCCCTGGATGCCTTAGATTGGACATTTCTATAGCCTTGTTTTAATTGGGACATTTTCTCAGCCTTAGAACTGTAAACTAGCAACTTATTAAATTCCCCTTTTTAAAAGCCATTCTGTTTCTGGTGTATCGCATTCCAGCAGCTAGCAAACTAGAACAGGTACCTTTGTAACAATTGATGAAACAATATTATTACATCTTCCTATTAATGATAGTTCATAGTTTACCTTAGGGTCTGCTGTCTGTGTTATACAGTTCTTTGGGTTGTTGTTTATTATTTCTATTCTGGTAGCATATATGCAACCCAGAATTAATCATTTAACCACTTTCAAGTATACAATTCAGTGGTGTTTCTTACATTTACAATGTTGTGCTACCATCACCATCTTCCATTACCAAAACTTTTCCACCAACCCATACAGAAACTCTGTACCAATTAAGCACTAACTCCCCATGTCCCACCCCACCTCCAGTAGCCTGTATTCTAACTGAATCAGGATTTTCAGAAATTAGAAAAGCTGGAGATGGGAAGAATAATATTTACCTTATAAAGGTCTTGGCCTTGAGCATTAGAGCTGCCTCGTCCTCTAATTCAGAATCCCTGGGGATTGATTGCCCCCCTTCCTTCCTGGTCCATTCTCACCCCCACATCCTCTGCTGTTGGATCAGGGAACTAACAGATGATTTAAAAATTATTATTGTTTAAAAAGTTGTGTATTTACTGAACAATCAATCATGTATAAAATACATGATTCCCTTATACCACCCCCCACACACACATACCGTGCATTGCTGCAGACACCTGAACACTTGTTACAATTGATAATAGCATATTTTTATTAATTAAAGTCCATGGTTTAATTTAGGCTTTGCTGTTTGTGTAGTGCACCTCTGTGGCTTTTTAAATATATATATATACTGTTACTATATATGCAATCTAACGTTTTCCCTTTTAATCACATTCAGATATATATTTCAGTGTTGTTGATTGTATTCACAATGCTGTGTTACCACCACCATCCATCCATCACCAAAACATTTCTCTCATTCCAAATAAGAAACTTGTACATTCTAAGACTTAACTTCCAATTCCCTATCCTACACTCTGCCCCGACTCTTGTCCCCTAGCAAGCTATATTCTAGATTCTGACTTTATGAGTTTGCTTATTCTAATTGTTTCAAAACAGTGAGATCATACAATAATTGTCCTTTTGTGTCTGGATTATTTCACTCAACATAATGTCTTCCAAGGTTATCCATGCTGTCGCATGAATTAGAACTTCATTCCTTTTTATGGCTAATCAATATTCTATTGTATGTATATAGTATATTTTACTTATCTTCACTCATGGGTTGATGAACACTTGGATTGCTTCCATCTTTTGGCAATTATGAATAATGCCTCTATGAACATTGGTGTGCAAATATGTTTGAGTCCCTACTTTCAATTCAAAATACCTAGTAGTTTGATTGCTGGGTCACATAGTAATTCTATACTTAGCTTTCTGAAGAACTGCCAGATTGTTTTCCACAGCAGTTGCACTATTTTACATTGCCATCAGCAATGGCTGAGTATTCCTATTTCTCTGCATCCTCTCCAACACTTATTTTCTGTATTTTTTAATAGAAGCCATTCTAATGGGTATGAAATGATATCTCATTGTGATTTTGATTTGCATTTCCCTGATGGCTAATAATGTTCATCATCTTTTCATGTGTTTTCTGGCTATTTGTATATCTTCTTTGGAAAGATATCTACTTGAGTCTTGTGCTCATTTTTTAACTGGGTTGTTTGTCTTTTTGTAGTTAAGTTGAAGGATTTCTTTATATATACTGGATATTAAACCTTTTGTGTATATGGTTTCCAAATATTTTCTCCCAATGTGTAGACTGTCATTTTACTTTCACAAGAAAGGCCTTTAAGACACAAAAGTTTTAATTTTGATGAGGTCCCACTTTATCTACTTTTTTCTTTTGTTGCTTATGCTTTGGGTGAAAATCTAAGAAACCATCATCCAATAAACAGACCTGAAGATGCTTCCCAACATTTTCTTCTAGGAGTTTGACAGTTGTAGCTCTTATATGGTCTTTGGTCCATTTTGAGTTGATTTTTGTATATGCTTTACGATAGGGTACTCTTTTTTTTTTTTTTTTTTACAAATGGAGATCCAGTTTTCCCAGCACCATTTGTTGAAGAGATTGTTCCTTCCCAATTTATTGGTCTTTGCCCTCTTATCAAAAGTCAGTTGAGCCTGAAAATGTAGAGCTGTGCTCCAGTAGCCATGTTTCTTGAAGATGATTATATAATGATATAGCTTTCGCAATGTGACTGTGTGATTGTGAAAACCTTGTGTCTGATGCTCCTTTTATCTACCTTATCAACAGATGAGTAAAACATATGGATTCAAAATAAATAAATAATAGGGGGAACAAATGTTAAAATAAATTTAGTATATTGAAATCTAGTGATCAATGAAAGGGAGGGGTAAGGGGTATGGTATGTATGAATTTTTTTGTTTTCTTTTTATTTCTTTTTCTGAATTGTTGCAAATGTTCTAAGAAATTATCATGATGATGAATATACAACTATGTGATGATATTG